>JBBHKE010003171.1:31947-133437 GCA_037447655.1 Zygnema cylindricum
TAAACCCATATTTCTTTTGTACTGGTGGGGTGAAGCACACCGATGTGGTCTGTTGAGACGGTTTTAGTAAGATTAACAGCATGTGTTATATCGCACTTTTGACAACAACTACAGTATGTTTCTACTGTATGTTGAGTCGTATTTAACTTAACGACTCTACTAAACGAAACATACCACTTCTGATACGAATCTTTAGTTGACAAACTCCTACAAACAAGTTTAAAATGTCAGCTATAAGTCGGCAGATTACATGTACTTAGGAGCTTCACTTTCTCGAGCTCCACCAGATATTCTTGGAAAGACAAATGATTAAAATGAAAAAATTGATGACCGAAATTCCAGATGAAGACAACAAATTGTGTACATTAGACGGCTGAATATCGACTGTAAAATTTGAACAAACATCCTCAAACAGTTGATTTCTAAGCATAGTCTTCACCATACAAAGCAAATCATCTCAGCAATTCAATTTATGCTGAGTTGTATGTCATCTTTGTATGACATCAACAACAGTTTTCACGCTATATTGTGTACGACAATTAGAATGATTTTGGCAGAGTTGTCTGGTGTAGCCACACGAAGTGGGGTGGTCATGTTTTCTTTATACCCAAATATGATCTACACTGTTCGATTGGACGACATCAATTTGAACAAGTTGAAACAATTTGAAGAAATGGTGATTAATTTGCGAAGGGAAACTTGGGTTATCTTGTGTTCAGCAAACCTTGGTCGTCATGAAGGAGTTTTTTCAAACTGCCCTTCTCCATAAACTCGTACACAAGAATCTGCTCCGTGCCCTCATCGCAATATCCCAAGAGTTGAACAATGTTGGTGTGGCTCATTTGAGAGATGATGTCCACCTAGAGAATACACCAGAGACAGAGAGGTGGATAAGGTCAAAAGATATTCATTTCCAGTTCAGAGTTAATCTCACTTATAGCATGTATCAATGATAATTGTTTCATTTTCGGCAACAACCATAACCCTAATGATGGTCACCCAAATTTTCTAATAAGAGAGTTAAAGGAAGGAAGGAAGGAAGGAAGGAAGGAAGGAAGGAAGGAGTAGTGAAAGGGGCAGATTATTTTGAGTAATAGAAATGATTGGCCTTGAATGCCAGAACGTAGAAAATGCAGAAACTTGTTTCAACACAATCCGAAACTAACAAGATGGTATTAAGAACCTCAAAATTTTGGAGGAGACTGCGGGAGATACTGGAAAAAGGTTTTTTCAAACCTGACTTACTTTTGTGGACGCTCACATGCATTTTTGAACTTGTGGTATTGACCTATGTTTACAACAAGAACAACTGACAACCAAAATAGACATTCTTGCATTCGCTTCTTGTGGGTCTTCTTACCTCTTGCTTAAAAGCTTGTAAGCTCACTATAGAGGCGTTAATTGCCCTTTTTACAGCCCACTTCTCCCCATCCTCCTTCACTCCTATATATACTGTGCCGTAGCCTCCCTCTCCAAGCACATTGTCTTTACTGAAGTTCTTTGTGGCGGCCGCGATGTCTGGGAGGGAGATTCGTTTCACGGAGCGTTTGTCTCCAAGAGAGTCTCTATTTCCTAGAGTCCAACATGAGAATTATGAATACCCAACTATTCTTTAGTCCTTTTGCATATTTCTTGTGAAGGAACTTCGAAATGTTTTCAGAAATATGCAAAATGTTCGTACAAAAATTAACATTTATATGCTATATAAATATAATGAATCATTCATTTACAAAAAACAAGAAACATAACATACTGGCAACAAAACATCAACCGGGCGAAAAATGGTCCTTGAAACAATTTAGTATGGTAGTCTATCCTTTCACAAGTTCACGTCGAACAATTGCACCCTTCGCCGTGCACACCGTCATCCGGATGTGGGGCAAAAAGGATATAATTGTGAGACCATTCCATTGCAATTTTCTTCTAGGAAAGTTTCTTCTGTATGCATGTCGACAATAGAGAAAATGAGGAAAAAAACGTAGGAATTGGAAATTGCACTATAGTCTTGTGGCATTCTTAGGTAGCCATATGAAAAATATTGTGATGTTGCATTTTTTGCAATTTACTTTATGCTCCATCTCAAACAGAAAGAAATCCTGAGAAAATAACACGGATGCTGAATTTAATTAAAGTTTATATCGGTTCCTTTGCATGTTTCAATCGAAGGGTCGATGGAATGATCGAGGTGTGTGATTGTTAATTTGACAAGCACGGGTTTTAGGGCTTGAGCCTCACTTCGGTAACACAGGAAATAGCAGCAGCCTAAAAGGGCTATTAGGGAAAGGACGGCCGCCGTGGACCCCGCAACGACTCCAATTAGAAGGCCATTGGATTTGCTGTCGCCTGCCACGTGTCGCACAACCATGCCGGCCAATGGTAAGAATGGGTTCAAAATCGGTCAGTATAATTAGGTGTCTCAAAAATGATTAGCCAATAATTACAGGCTTTAAGTTAAACCATACACAAGATTGCCAATTATACAAGATTTATGATGGAGGAGAAATTTCAGAAATGAAAACTGAATAGTATAGTGAAGAATAAACTCTTAAAATCGCACTATAATCTAAAGCCAATCTAGTTGCAATCCGTTTTTCTGGTTGCATCTATTAACCTTTCTGTAACTCTGGAAATTTGAGAACTGCCTAATCACTAGAAAATATTTTCAAAGCTTATCAGTAATAACAATAAATATTCAGCAGAAATCATTCCATCTACTTCCATAGCTGATGAAAAGATGTCCAAAGAGGGCTACCATGTGGGCAAAAAATTTGGTCCGAAATTCATTTTTTACCAATCCTAAACATTAACTTAGTTTTAGTGTGGTTTTTATCAATATTAAACAAAATGACACTGGAACTTTTAGGCCTATTTAAAGTTTCATCTGGAGCCAAGAGCCTCTAACGGCAGCCCAAACTGTCGAAGATAATATATCTTACACCAAAACCAAGAAAACTACACCGTGTATCGTTATTAGTGTTAATGTTTTTTCCGCCACTTAAAACATATTTTCTCCGGACACAATTGTCCAATTTTCAATTTGAGACCACCAATCAGAAGCTGAGAATATTACTTTTCAATCGCAACCGTCAGATCCAACATCCGACAAGTGTGTTCGGAGAAAAGATGTTTTAAGAGGCGAAAAAAACATTAGCACTAATAAAGATTCACGGTATAGCAAAACAAGGGCGCATATTATTTAATGGGCAACAAACCGAGAAAACAAAATATCACACTCAAAATTTGCAAATAGACTGTGTGCCAAATGTGTGCCAAACATCAAAATCCTTGGACTCACCGAGAGGTGGAGGAGGAGGGGAAGGAGGAGGAGGAGGAGGGGAAGGAGGAGGAGGAGGAGGGAAAGGAGGGGAAGGAGGAGGGGACGGTGGTGGGGAAGGCGGCGGCGGTGGTGAAACTGCAAATTTCAGAAGATAAAAAAGACACCTAACAAATTAGTATCACTAAAGCGATTCAAATGTTTTTGATGAAATGTAGTTTACCATTTCAGTGGCCAATGCTAAACTTGGAAATAAACTCAAAAAACTTGTTGTTAAACTTTTCATCTAAACAAGTATTGCTAATCCTTAGTTGCACGTGTATTTAGAAGTCAGTGCAAGTACAAAAGCTAACAGATACAAAACAGGATATTCTCCTGTGTTCTTCAATTGGAAGACTGAAATATTAATACCCCATCCATCATAGACAAAAACCTAAGAAAACCCAAAAAAAAACCCTAACAAACCACATGGAAATACAACTTAGAGTTATTACGGTTCACACTAACTATGATAATGAAAGAAAATTTTGGGTCAAACCATACAAATCCTAGGTTATATAGCATGTACCAAAATAGTGTGTGGTCTTTATGTGATTCTCTAATTTTATAGATCTCAAGACTTTGGTGTGAAAATAAATGCAGTCCAGACTAATAACAATGCAAATTGTAGTAAAATAAGAATTGTTTCTCTTGATCCTCCAAACTTGCACGCTTGAACAGTACCACACAACACTTGCCTCAATTTTTATTCTAAGTCCTCCCCCTAAGGCTAAGTTAGGAAGTGCACTCACCATAGCTTCGCACATACAAATCCCACCCGATTCTATTGACTCGACCTGTGTCGTTGAGAATAAGTTGTTTCTGATAACAACACGCGTTCCCATCGTACACAAAACCCAAACAGGTGCAGTTGGTGGAGCAGAGCTCTTGGCACCAAATGAGGACAAAAGTTTCTGGTATGTTATAATAGCAGTAGTGATCCATGTCATTGGATGGAGAATCTTTGCCAGAAATTCCTATATATTTATCTGACAATCCATTTTCTACGCATGTTGACCCGCCTGTGTTCAAGTTACCGACAACAAAGAAAAACAATCAGCACAAAAAAGACTAGTCACCACCATCTCCCTCTCCCTCTCCCTCTCTCTCCCCCTCCCCCTCTCCCTCCCCCTCCCTCTCCCCCTCCCCCTCCCCCTCCCCCTCCCTCTCCCCCTCCCCCTCCCTCTCCCCCTCCCCCCCCCCTCCCCCTTCCCCTCCCCCTCCCTCTCCCTCTCCCTTCCTCAAGAACACTAGTGAAAATAATTTGAGAAAAATCGTTGCCTGTACATAACCACTTAGATTGTAAACTCAATAGACATCCATCGTGAAAAGAAAAAAATAAATACCAACTTGATCCTTTATCGGCGCTTAAAAAAATAATATGTCCGAGATTCTCATTTTTATTCACTTTCTTGCCGCCAATTCAGCATGAGAAACTCACCAACAGATCGTACATATAAACTAGAATCTTCATATACTTCCCACAAATCACTTGAGGCATCAAACTTTTTTGAACAAATGGAATCTCCGGAGTATCCTGCGACCAGATTAAAAGCTACGCAGTCGCAGTCTGCCGTACAGAGGGCCTTGCATTGGTCGAATGTGTCGTCCACCGATCCGATTAATTGGAACTCTTCGATGTTATACTGGGGCAAACGTGTATTGTTGTATTTAGTGTAGCTGTCGAACCTTCTTGTGCATATCGCTGCCATAATTTAGATGAACACAAAAAAGAAATATTCAAGTTACGTAAGCCCTGGCTTTGAAGATAAAAAGAAACATTACTGGTGTGCAAACAAATGAATAAAGCACTTTAAAAACTTAATTTCAGACGCAAGACACAAAACAAATATGCTTACTTTCATTCAAAAAAAGTTGTATGAACAAAACCTAATTTCCCAAGTCTGGTATCCACCTGCAGTAGTTCAATCGCGGAGGAGAGAAATGCAATATTATATCGTGTATAGTTTCAAAGGAAAAAACAAAACAAACATAGATGGCATACCATAACATAACATTAATAACATTACATCGATGCCCCTAAATTTCACCCCTTGAACCGAAAACATAATCAATGCCACTAACTTTTTTTTCTTTAGTGCTACTTCTTTACGGTACAGAATCTCCCTAATTGAATTAGAATCAACAACACGGATATAAAGTCCACGCTAATAATCCCTTTAAAAACCATTCACGGTGCACCTCCCTGTAGGGGACGTCCTCTTTATGGCTCCTTTTATGCAAACCATAATGGTGGATCCATTCACCAACCAAAACCATTCATGCCATGCATCAATTGTGTGAGGGATACAAGAGTTTGTTATTATGACATAAACAGTAGAAGTTTGTATTTATGGGCATGTTGCAAACTTGAACATCCAAATTTCATCCCTTCATCAAAATAAAGCAAAATACATCAAATAAGTATATGGAACGACAAAAATAAAAACATTGACTAACAAGTATAAATTTCCAAATTAAGTTGATGTCATCATAGTTCATGATGTACCTGAAGGTGGTGGTGGAGAAAGAGGTGGTGGTGGAGAAATAGTACTAGGAGGGGGTGGTGGTGATGGTGGGAGTGATGCTAAAAAACACATGAGAAGCATTTAAACAATGTTAGAAATGAAACATGTAGTTTTGCTTCACTGGTAAAAATGCAATCAATGTTGAACATGGAACTTTATTAAGGTATGTTTATTCTAAAACTGTCTTTTGGGCGAAACACGTCTAATGAGGGTTTTTAAGGTTTTTCTGGTCATTTCTTTTGATCCATAATCTTGAATGAATTTTAGTGTGTATCGGTTTTACCTCGTTTAAACATCCAGGCATGCACTCAATAGAAAAATTGACCAAAAAAAACATTAATTCAATTGACACTATTGTGTAAGTGCAACTGTGTTATTTGATAATGTTATAATGTTTGAGTGGATCGACAGTGAAAGGTGAAAGATCTACAAGGCATTATATCATGGAATTTGTATGATTTTTTTTTTAATTAGAGGTTCTTATAGTAGTAGCATTCAATTTGAGACGAGTCAAGCAAGAAAAACAAAAAAAACAAAAATATGTCACCATACATTTTGGAAAATGTTAAACTATGACTTTAGGAATTAGGAACCTGTATTTTACATGATCTTCATCACCATTATATTATTTTCCCTTTTTCAAAGATATTGTAAATCCACAATAGGCTAGTAGCCGAACCTATTTTCAGGCGTTATATGTTTAAGATCGTCATTTCCAACTCTAGTGTTGCATGTGTAATTGGAAAGTGGAAAATCATATGAAAATGCTTGAAACCCCTCCTATTTCCCTATATTTGGCCACAACCCATGTACCGTCACTGATTTTTGTAACACCCCCTTGGCGATAGAATGGCGATAGAAGCACACTTACCGTTTTGTCGTACATACAAGACTACGGTTGGGTCTAGATTTAGACTGGAGGCGTTGAGAAGAGAGCTTTTAAACCAACAGGTGTGGTTAGCCCCATTGTTAAGGGTTTCAAGAGAAAAAGCCACACAGCTGCAATTCGCCGCACATGTTGCCGTACAATTTATCACAGTTTTTGAAAGACCCAAAGTGGAGTTAAATGTGGACTCGTCATATCCTTGTGAATTTTTGCCCTCGTACGTCGTAAAGGTGGAAAGTTTTCCCGCACATGTCGTCGCACCTGTATGGACAAAAATAAGTAAGAAACGAAAAAAGATAGGATTCATTCTTTCTGATTGTCTATGTTTTGGACCCTGCTCAACCACACATCATTTCTTTTCATGTAATTATACTTCAAAAAAGTACATATCATTTTGTCATGGCTTCTTTTTGTGTTTTTTTTCTTTCAGTACATTATCATCGTAGCTCGTGGGTTTTATATAGCCGTACAAATTATAGCACCGTCACAATTTACTGGTAGTTATTAGATATTCGTGCAACTTTCGGGTAACATGTGATGACTTGTCAAAATTGTCTCCGATTGAGCAGACTTGATAGTAGAAATCTTTTCTTCACTTTTATTACTGTAAGTTTTTAAGGGAAAGGGCATGGTGGGCAAAAAAAAGAGAAATAGGAGAAAGAGACCAAAGGCAAAAGAGAAAGGAATCATGGCAAAGAAGATTAATGAATCAAATAAGAAAGACTAAAATCAACATTAAGAATGCAAAGAGAGAAGCAACGGGGATAGAATGCCCTCTCATCATTATCGATAGATTGGATCCACAAAATGAATAGATCAAACACTAAGCCTAGCTTTAGATTTAAACTGGGCGGTTACACTACGTCCAATAAAATGAAAGCCGCAAAAGAGGGAAAGGTTGAATCAGTGACGGCCAATGACAAAGCCGTTGGACGGGAGAGTCAAAAACAAAAATATAATGATGTTCTATGGAATTATAGTGGTAGAATCCCAAATCTACAATAAATATTGTGAAGGTACACTTTACATTACGCGTTAAAAGGTGCGACGGGATATATCGACAAAAATTAGATAATGTTCTAGTGAGCTAAGAGACAAAATAATTACAACGATTGCAAAATGTGAAACGGATAAGGCATTAAACGAACAACAATGTTAAATGAACCAACGTAAAGCTAACGCGAAACGACAGTACACCGTGTATCGCTATTACTTTACAAGTGATACACGGTGTACGGTTCCATACTAAACATAAAATACGCATTAAAGTTTCACTAATTACACAATTGACCATAGTTCAAAAGTAGGCGTTTTTATGGTAGGCCTTTGGTAGGCGCACAAAACTTGGCACTAAACTCGCGTAGAGTAGGCATATTGTATGGGTGTGAGTTGCGGACACTCTTGTACGATCGTACGAATATGACGTATGATCATAGTACAGCGCACGCCACCTGACGAAATATTTTAGCGAACTGACGCGGCGTAGGATGACATTCCGCCGGAAAAAAAACCAGGAAAAAAAAAAAAAAACGCGGACGGGCAACCTGGTTGATCAATTTGAGGCTTTATTTAGTGTGGCCTTCAAAATTGCAGACGCTAATATGACAAATAGTCCTATCGTAAGTTGTGTTATGGGCTTTTCATGTGATCTTCTTAAGATCGCTACTTTCACAAGCGTAAGTTACGATTTCGTCCTTACAGACATAGGGACACTTGAACACCGGGTCCGGCGGATCCGCGCTAAAATACAAAGTAATTTCGCTAAGTTACAAGTACATGGGGACACACCCTTAGACATGCCATTTAATTCTCTATCGATCGATGTGCAACTCAACCCTCTTAACCTTTTTTTTCATTTTTCGACCAATACAATATGGGTCTTAAGGGCATATTGTATGTTTTGCATACAATAGGCATACTATATGGGCCTACTTTCACCTACTTTTGAATTATGCAATTGACATTGTACTTCAACGAGTTACTTATTTTTTCCCTTGTTTCGTGTGCACTTATCCGACCACTTCGTTGCATTGCAAGCATAGATGCCCCATGCGCATATTACGCACGGTATAAATTAACGAATACTACGTACGGTACGCTTCAAACGATGTTGAAAAGTTAATAAAATGCGTACCCTACTTTGTATTCGTACACGTTTTGTACATTTACATACAGTGTCCGTATATGTCAGTATTTTGAGGGTTATTTTAAGGGAGGTTTTATGGTTTAAGGGTACAATTCCGTACATTTCGTATATTGCACTATAGCTGCCGCACACTTTTCATAAATCTGCATAGTGTCTGTATTTTCCATACTTTGTACGATTATTTACTTTAGGGTTTGTAGGGTACATTTTCGTACATTCGCGTATATTTCCGTACAGTTTCGTTACATTTTTCATTCATTTTCGTACAGAGTTTGTATTTTTCGTATTTTCTAGGGTTATTTTACTTTAGGGTTTGTAGGGTATATTCTCCTACATTCTTTCCATACTTTGTACGATTATTTACTTTAGGGTTTGTAGGGTACATTTTCCTACATTCGAGTATATTTCCGTACAGTTTCGTAACATTTTTCATTCATTTTCGTACAGAGTTTGTATTTTTCGTATTTTCTAGGGTTATTTTACTTTAGGGTTTGTAGGGTATATTCTCCTACATTCTCGTATATTTTCGTACAGAAACGTCACATTTTCGTTCATTTTTGTGCAATGCTCGTACATTTTCGTACTTTTTCAGGTTATTAAAAAGGGGATTTTCATATTTTAGAGTTTTTGTGGTATATTGCCGTACGTTCCTTCATATTTCGGTACAGCTGCATTAGATTTTCCGTTCAATTAGGCTTTTAAAGGTACACTTTGTTAGAATTCTGTCTCCGTTTCTTGCTAAACCCCACAAGTCAAAGTTAGTCAAGGTTGCGTGAGAATGAATCAACCGGAGTCCTGTTAGGTACATGTACGGTTGAATAAACCTCACGGTACATTTGCGTAGAGGTCAAGTTAAATTTTTTAAGACGTCAAGCATACTTTGCGTAGACGTCAACAATTGTAAAACGTAGTCGTCTACTTGTATTGTACGGCAAGTGAAGTCGTCGCAAATTTCGAGTGTATGACACGTAGCGAATTGTGACCGTTGATTTGTTTACGTAGGTCACAAGTTAAGATATTTTTTTTTTAAGTGACAGAAGTACCGTAGTACCTACATCATCAACACATATAAAATGTACTCATAACTGACATTGAAATTAATCAACAATCAACTGAATGATTCTCTCCAATTTCTCATTACTGCTATTTTGGCACAGAGTGCTTATTTTGTCAAGTAATTAATCTATCTTCTTCCTTGTTCATTAATTAAGCTTTACATATGGAGAGTTGTTTTCCTTAGCTTCTTGTCTTGTAATTGATCGATCCTATGACCACTTTTTTTGGATCTCAACATGGTATCAGAGCTTTAGGAAAAATTGAGACATACAAAAATTTAATGGCAGTAATTACTTATTGTGGAAAGCTTAGATACAACGAATTCTAAAATTTAAAAATTAATCGGGTATTGTAGCAGGGCACTGAACGTAAACCTGTTGAAGCCCTAGTGGCAGCCGAATATGATAGAAGGGAAGAAGAGACAACGATGACCCGAATTCCAAAAATTAAGAATTACTGGGGTATTCTAGCAGGCACTGAACGTAAACCTGTTGAAGCCGTAGCGGCAACAGGATTTGATAGAAGGGAAGAAGAGGCAGCGACATTAACTTTTCCAGCAGTGGAAGACAGTCAACTTTTACACATAGTTGAGTTGGATAAACCTAAGGCTATGTGGGATAAACTAAGGATTGTACATGAGCGAACTCATCCGTCCAATATTATGCAATTAAATAACAAATTGCTAGACTTTAGTATGGAGAGTGGAGATACTATGGAAACCCATATCAATAGACTGAAAAAGCTTAAGTTAAAGTTAGCGGCAATCGGCTCAAAACTAAATGATGCTGACTTGATCCTCACACTGTTTAGGTCATCGCCATCACAGTATGCTATGATGATCACGGCTTTGAAAAGTCAACCTACTGTAGACTTCGTTGTAGTATGTCAGCATTTCATTTAAGAAAAGTTGAAATTTAAAGAAAGGAGGAAAAAGAGTCAGATACAGCTCTTTATGCCAAAGGCAAACAGTCAGTAAAACGTATTGAGTCAGTAGCTGCTTGTGCTATATGTGGCAAAACTAAGCATCAAACTGTTGACCATAGATTCAAAAAGAAAGAGACTGAAAACTTCAAGAAAAATATTGTTTGTTACAATTGTGGAAAACTAGGTCATAAGTCTTCAATTTGTCGTAGTAAAGACAAAAACAAACAGAACAATCACTCGTTTGCCATGAACATTCAAGATGAGACTAAACTTTTCCTCACACAATCAAATGCTCAGAAAAATAAATGGATTATAGACTCTAGAGCGTCTCATCATATGCGTAATGACAATTCCATCTTTTCTTCTCTTAGAGCATTACAAAATCCTCGACGCATTGTATTGGCAGATGATAAGATTCTAGAGACAAGTTTCATGGGCGAGGTAAAACTACAGTTATACTGTGATACAAGTAGCCATTAAGGCCATCTAAAAGAAGTTTTATACTTACCAAGTTTAAAGCATAACCTATTCAGTGTTATGCATGCTATGAGGAGTGGACTAAAAATCGAATTTGAGAAAAAGAAAAATGAGCGTTGTGAAATCAGAACTGAGGGAAAGCTAATCGCTTTTGGATATCCGGAAGGGAATCTTTTTGCTCTACGTTTGGATGATGAAGATGCATAGATGAATTTCAGCAAATAAGCAGAGACTTTTGAGCTAGGGCATTAGCAGTTTGATCATCTCGGAGAGCAGAATCTCAAACTACTTATCGAAAAGAAGATGGTCTGAGGACTTGAAGACGTCAAAACCAAAGACAACCTTAAGATGCCAGGTACTTTAGGTAGAGAACATGAAGTGGAGCCTTCGTCATCCATGCTAATTTCTATTCCCTATCAAACTTCTTTCATTCCCAGGAGAACATCAACCTTTCAATCTTTAGCAGTGGAGAAGTTCCTGGCACGACAACTTTGTAAATTACCACCTCTCCAAATCCGATTGAACAATCGAGATTGAAGGTAACTCCTCAAAGAGTCTCTAATCGGATACGTGCTTAACCAAAACGGCTCATTGAAGAAACGAGAGTTGTGGGTTTAGCTTATTGTTTTATGGCGACATAGGGGGAACCGCAAACCTTTCATAAAGCTTTGGAGAGTTCTAATTCTCAGAAATGGAAAGAGGCAATGAATTAGAATATTAATCACTGATCAAAAACAAAACTTAGACCTTAGCAGAACGCCCAAAAGAGAAAAACATTGTGGGGTGTAAATGGGTCTTTATAATTAAAAGGAAACTAGATGGGTCAGTGGAAAGATGTAAAGCGAGGTTGGTAGCTAAGGGATATTCCCAAGAAGAGGGGGTTGATTATATTAAGACTTTCTCACATATTGTGAAGTTTAATAGTCTCAGAAGTATAATTGCCTTAGGGGCAGCAGAGGGTATGCAGATACATCAGCTAGATATTAAAACTGCATTCCTAAATGGGGATTTAGAAGAAGAATCCTACATGTAACAAGCAGAGGGCATGGTAGAAGCAGGAAAAGAACACATGGTGTGTAAACTACACAAATCCATATACGATTTAAAACAGAGTCTTAGGTGTTGGAATATCAAACTATACGGTTTAAAACAAAGTCTTAGGTGTTGGAATATCAAACTTGACACCGAAATGAGAAAACAAGGCTTTAAGAGATGTCACACAGATAGAGCAGTTTACACTATTGGGGAAGACAAAAACTTAGTGATTGTCTTTGTTAATGTCGATGACACGAGTGTGTTTGGTTATGTGTCATTTGAGATTGAAAAGGTCAAATTGTTCTTGAATAGTAAATTTGAGACGACATACCTTGGAGAGTTAAGTTACCTACTTGGTATAGAAATCAAAAATGATGGTTATACAGTCTCCATAAATCAACAGAAATATGCAACAAAAGTATTAAAACGGTTTGGAATGGAAGATTGTATTCCCGTATCAACACCTGTAGACCCGAGTCAAAAGCTTACGAAAGAAATAGGTCCTAAGTTAGAGTTTGAAAAAGAACAGATGAGGCAAGTTCCTTACAAAGAGGCAATGGGCAGCTTGATGTACTTAATGGTTGGCACACGCCCTGATCTAGCTCCAGGTGTAGGCTCATTAAGTCAATTAATGCAAAATGCAAGTTTAGAGCATTGATATGCTGTTAAATGTATTTTACGTTATGTGAAAGGGACTGTTAATTATGGCCTAAGTTTCTTGCAGAACACCGAAGACATTGATTTTTTTGGTAATGTTGATGCGGATTGGGGAGGCAACCACGACATAAAGAGGAGCACTACCGGCTGGATTTTCACGTGTTCAAGAGGACCTATTAGTTGGATTTCGAAACGCCAATCTTTTGTGGCGTTATCCAGCACGTAGGCGGAATGTGTGGCTGCTACTGAAGCAGCAAAGGAAGCCATTTGGCTTCACAACTTTTACACTGAGATAGGGTTTGAACCAATAGAGGAGATTTTGATTCTTACAGATAATCAAAGTAACATTACTTTGATGAAAAATCCAGTTTACTATGCAACGACAAAACATATAGACATTCAAACACATTTTGTGAGAGAACAAGTTGAAAAGAAAGTTTTAAAGTTTGAGTTTGTTAGTTTAGCTCAACAAGGAGCAGATCACTTGATTAAGGGAATTCCTCGAGATAAAATTGTTGTTTGTAATCAGCTCACATGAGTTGGTCCTATTTAGTGAGGACAATTAATAGTCAGCATAAAATGACTCAGAGAGGGGGTGGTAGAATTATGTGTCCATTTCCTGCTAAGAACCAGAAGTCAAAGTTACTCAAAGTTGCTTGAGAATGAATCAACAGGAGTCCTGTTAGGTACATGTACGGTTGAATAGACGTCACAGTACATTTGCGTAGACATCAAGTTAAATTTGTTAAGACGTCAAGCATGCTTTGCGTAGACGTCAACATTTGATAAAACGTAGTCGTCTACTTGTATTGTACGCCAAGTGAAGTCGTCGCAAATTTTGAGTGTATGACACGTAGCGAATTGTGACCGTTGGTTCGTTTACATAGGTCTCAAGTTAAGATATTTTTTTTTACGTGAAACACAAGTAGCGTAGTACCTACGTCATCCACACATATAAAATGTACCCATGCCTCACATTGAAATTAATCATTAATCAACTGAATGATTCTCTCCAATTTCACATTACTGCTATTCTCTCCAATTTCTCATTACTGCTATTTTGGCACTGAATGCTTATTTTGTCATGTAATTAATCTATCTTCTTCCTTGTTCAGTAATTAAGCTTGCTTTCTCATATTGGGAGTTGTTTTCCTTTGCTTCTTGTCTTGTAATTGATCGATCCTATGGCCACTTTTTCTGAATCTCAAGACACTTTCTGTAACTTTTCGTTGATCGATCCTATGGCCACTTTTTCTGAATCTCAACACACTTTTTGTAACTTTCCGGACATTCCTGTTAAATTTATGTACTTTTAAAAGGTTTTTCAAAGATTTTCTAGGATTTCGTTTTCCGTACGTGATCGTACATAGACGTACAACAAAATTTACACTAATTTTACGAAATGTATGAAATCGACGAATACTACATAATTTTCGTAAAAAAAAAAAATCCGTACGAATTGGACATCAACGATTTCAAGTGTTATCGTTAACATTGTTAGAATAGAAAGTAATTTGTTCAATTCGGTATGTTATCCTCAGTGTTTAATATGCGTGTTTGACCCATGTAGTTGTTGTGTTTCAGGTGTTACTTCAAAAGAAAGAAACACGTAATCTATTTTTTGTTGTCTACGCATTATATAGAAATTGAAACCATATATGATTTTGCCAAATTTATATTTGCAAGCTTTAGCTTTTAAACAGTTGGCCTTAGAAGGCCCATGCAAATCATTTCATTTTTTTTTCCATAATGCGAGAACTGTGGAATACATCATTTCAAATATGAACGGCATACATCGCCATTGATGACGTCACATCCTCCCCTAAGCATTAGGTTATGAGATCTACATTTTTCACAAGATATTTTTTCTGTTCGATTCGAACATTTGGATTTAAAAGAACAAACAAATGTGGAAAGAAAGTTGTTTAGGCATAAAAAGCATGATGATAAACAAAAACACGTCTAAAAGAAATTACATTTTTTTGTTTTCCTCTCTTTTTTGTTCCGTATAAAAATACCATTTTCTCACAAATTTCATTGCTATAAGCTCTTTCCAAAAAACTTGCTTTAACTTTCTACCAACTCAGAGGCAGCCAGAATTCAAACAGAACCCTCCACATATAGCTTCAGTTACCTCAATGTACGGTCAATGTACGGTCAGATTTAACTCACCTGCTCCTTCAAGAACAACGCTCAACGTCAGCAAAACCAGCACGAGTACGGAAAGTCTCCAAGTGTCTCGCAGCCTTGCCATTGTACCAAACATGAGAGAAATCCTTCGCACGTGAGTCTACGGATCTGCGGATCCTTCCCACTTGCGATCAAAAAGCTGCAAAGCCTGCTTGTAGAATCAAAGCTGAAAGTAAACAAAACGAAACACGACTAGCTGCACAAATTTGCGGTCTGAGCGGTCAGCGCATTTTTGGACGTAATAAGACGAATTGGAAAAGTTTTGAACCAAA
Organism: Zygnema cylindricum; assembly: GCA_037447655.1. Lineage (NCBI taxonomy): Eukaryota > Viridiplantae > Streptophyta > Zygnematophyceae > Zygnematales > Zygnemataceae > Zygnema > Zygnema cylindricum. The sequence continues at coordinate 47,432 of JBBHKE010003171.1, forward strand.
TCATGCGTGGTTCACACTTGAAAAAGGGGAAAACGGTATGGTATGAAAGCGGTACTTTTTTTTTTGTCCGCCGTGAACTGGCACGTGACGCTAACCCTACGTCAATTAGCGTGTCGGGATTTGAAAGAGCTACCTGTCCTTACGAAAAGTAAACGCTTTACGGACATGATATGTACGAAGCCTTCCAAATCAAACTGTACTGCCACGCAAGCGTGGAGGAACTTAGAACATGCCCCAAAAAAAAACCTCGGGCGCCCGGAAAAAAAAAAGCAAAGGACCAAGCAGGACCAAGGGGACACCTCACACGAATCATCATCAATTTTTTTTTTTTTCCATCGGGTTTTTTTTTTTTTTTTACATTGCATGTTCTCTTATCTGATTGGTCCTCTAGTTTGTTCATAAGTTTGCGAAGGAATGAATTCTTGTCCGGTTCACGTCCGTACGCTTCGTTTTCGTAATTCTTCGTTTCCGTTTGTTATTCGCAGCTGTCGAGTTTTGACGCATAGAACTGCACCTTTTGTCCGCCACTACGCTCCAAAACGGTCGAAACTTACCGTCCCAACCGTCACCGCCGCGTTTTTTGTCATTTTATGAAATTTGGCGTAACCTTTTTCAAGTGTGAACCACGCCAATAACCGTACTACTATAGAGTAGCCTACGTTTGTACGGACAGCCAACGACCTACTACGTTTGTACGGACAACCTGCGACCTACTACTGTACGTTTGTACGGATGATTTCAATAATACACAAACTTACAAAATTAGTGCAAGTTAGTTTTCGAGCACGTGTCCCTCATATAGTGGGTCCCAGTGGAGTGGCGCTCCACCGTGCGAAATGCGTCGTAAGACTCACCACCGACAAGAAATTTGTCAAAAAAAAATGAAAATCGGGACTTCGGTCAACAGGTAGAAGTTCCATCGGAGACTTCCGTAATTGACTAATTGTCCGGTCAACACGGTCAAATAATAAAAATAGTCAAAGATTTCACAAACCGACCAATTTTAATGTACAATCTTAAGATCTTAGGGTACGTCCCCATGTATTAGAGTATCGACTATATTCTGTCGGTTTCACCCAAAACGCAGCTCCGTATGAGAAAAACTTTAGCCGTACAATAAAGTCAATTCATTAAAAGTACAGCAAACGTCAAGTCGATACTTTGAATGTACTTCGTGTTTGTCGTCATGTTAACTACTTTTGGCGTTTTCCTTTTTTCAACCCCCGGGCAAGAGAATTCAGCCCGTCCAAAAACTTCATCAAAAATCTCCTCGCGACTTGATTTCACGGAAAGTACACCGCCAATCGCTATTAGAGTCAAGGATTAAATAGCGTCAAAAAACAATTAGCGTTATTGATTCTAATTTAGTACCTGAGACGTGGCAGATTATGGTCCACGTACTTAAATAGCATTATTAATTGTATTTCAGGTTTTTTTTTTGAAAAAAGGGCACCGAATTGGCGTTATATACTCTAATAGCGATTGGCGGTGTACTGTACACCGCCAATCGCTATTAGAGTATATAACGCCAATTCGGTGCCCTTTTTTCAAAAAAAAAAACCTGAAATACAATTAATAACGCTATTTAAGTACGTGGACCATAATTTGCCACGTCTCAGGTACTAAATTAGAATCAATAACGCTAATTGTTTTTTGACGCTATTTAATCCTTGACTCTAATAGCGATTGGCGGTGTACTGTACCACCCAAACAACGAATGAATAACGGCTCTCAAACGCGCCACACGAGTGGGAAAATTTTAGGACGACTCGCTATTTTTCTCCCCGCCATCACCTGCATGTACGGAAAAGACGAGCATGTACAGAAAAAAAATATGCAGGGGTCTCGGACCTCCACTTTCATTCATGGGTCATTCGCAGAATTTTGCGCCCTCGTCGCCTCTCCCCTCTCCCCCTCACACTATCGCTTTTATCTCTCACTTTTTAGAAAGAGGCACGACAATACTGGTATTAAATGAAAGATATTAAAAAATAAATTCTCTTTATTACCTTTATGTATAATTTTACGGCAAGTCGAGTGAGAAAAGTCGAAAAAACGAAATCGGATAGCCATGGCAAAAAGTTCGTAAATTTTGTGACATCGACGTTGTCACAAGTGAGCATGGCGTCACAATGTTACAAAACCCTAAATATCTTCCATGTCACAAAATTACAAAAAACCAAACATCTACAACCGTCGCTGTTTTTGTTGGCGTCACCGATTGTCGGAAGTTTTGTAGTCGTCTTCAACCGTCACAAAGTTGTACCTACGTCTACGATCGTCACATTTCAAAGTTCCGATTTCATTTTCGCACATTGGGACGCTTTTCAAAGTAGTACGGAACACTTCACTACAGTCCAAAATGCTTTTTCAAAGTATCGCTTACATGGGGACGTACCTTTAATTTGCACCAGAAATAATTACTTTATCCCGCAAAAAAGCAACAAAGCTAAGGGTACTTTCGCATGTGCTAAAGTTACACGTCTCTTCTGTTGTTTTCCTCCATAACTTAGGAAAAAAAAAATCCACAGTCGTACCGGAAAATTGAAATTACCACCGTACAAGTTGCGTTACTTTTAAACTTTACATGTATTAAAGTTTGTCGTCTAGCACGATGCAAGTTGTCGTTTAGCGAGTTTTGGCACACTTTCTTGTCCTTCCAACTCATTTTCAAAACCTCGCGAGGTGATTTTAAATAAAGTTTCATGAGATGAGCGAATAGGCAGATTCTGTCGCACGTGTCGGAGGTTTTTGACAATTTTTGTGCGCGGAGTACCAAAAAAAACACCCACTGCACGTTTACAGCCTATGCGTGACTTTTTCTCGTGCGTTTTTTTTCCGTACAGGGGCCGTGGAGGGGTCTCGACCAACGGACGCCATTTCGCAAAAGCAAAGTCTATGAAAGCACCTCTCTCTCTCTCTCCCACTACCGCGTCTATGTCACAATTCTTGTAATGAAAAACGTCAATTTGGTATCAAATGAAAGATCTCTAAAAACGATTTATTTTTACTATCTTTGGGTGTATTTTGATGGCAAGTAGAGTGAGAAATGATAAAAAAACACAATCGGAAAACCATGGCAGAAAGTTTTAGAATATGTAACGTCGGCGTTGTCATAATTGAGCGTGACGTCAAAATGTCACAAACCCTTAACATCTACAATATCACACGTACAAGACGCCTACAACCGTCGCTATTTTGTAAACGTCGTCAATTGGAGCAATTTTTGTAATCGTCTACAACCGTCACAAATAACACCCGCGTCTACATTCGTCACTTTTTAAAGTAACGATTTCATTTCTTTACACCGAAATGTACCGAAAAGTAATACGGAGAATCTTCGCTAAAACCAAAGTTACAAGACTAAAGTTTTGGTTAGAAGCCAAAGTACCTTAAGAGTGCGTGCCCATGTGTTCAAATAAGGGTTTTTTAAATACCCTATTGACGAATAGAAATCTGAGATTGCACGCGTGAAACGCTTTCAAAAAAAAATTGCATGAGGGAGAGGACACGCTATTTTTTCCACTGCTCGTCACGCGCATGTACGTACGAAAATGACAAGCATGTACAGAAAAATATTTGTTAGGGTCTTGGACCTCCACTTTCATTAATGGGTCCTTCGCAAAAGTTTACGTAGTCTTAGTCTCTCCCGCTCTTTCTCACTCCATCGCTCCTCTTTCTCTCTTCTCTAAATGAAATGCAGCAATAAACACCCCAAAAAAATCGATATTGTGACAATATATTTCGCCAACATGCCAATATGTTACATCGCCAAATAACGAAGCTTGTTTTTTTTTGTAATTATTTGCAGGTCTTTTTGCCCCCATACTCATTCTAGATTTACTTTTTTGGTTTTTATTGCTTTTTGTGAGGTTTTATTTTGTCATTTTGCTTGAGAAATATGTTTTCTGCATTAAAAGACAAGTGTGAATGTTGAAGCGGTCGGACAGGTAGAAAAGGGAAGTTCGCTGAAGTTTCAAAGTACTACGGACCGGAATAGTTTGTATTACGAAAAGTTTAAAACCAGATGTTTGTATCACCGCCTAAAAAAAAATTGAAAGGTGCAAATTTTTAAGGCATCTAATTCACTGTGGTTATTTTAGCCAAGAAATAGTTAAAGTATTGTTTTTGTATTCTAACCGCTGAAAAAAATCTCATCACCAACTCACATGTGTGGTTTATACATGGCTTTATATTTCTGTATTACTCGAGTGTATATTTCACGCTTCAAAATAACGTGTTAGCCCATTTATTAACAACTTCATAATTTGTTTTTCTTTGGCAATAGGATTCTACTGTTTAGCGACAAAAAACAGTTCTTCATGTTCACTTTCTGTCTCAAAAGGAGATCACCATAAAAAATGCAATATAATGCTAACCGAATTTTGTATGTCTTCGTACAATTGCATCTCATGACCACTCAAGTGGAGCCCAATATTTGGCCACAATTAACCCACATTTCAAGATTAATATTAATTATTTCATTTTCCAAATTCTAAATCCAATTCCTCAAATGACAACTTTTGAAATTCACAAATGTTTATAACTCCGAGATGTCCAGATTATCCGATTTCCAATTCCCCATCCCCACATTCAAACATGTCATAACCCCATAATCTTAAAATCTCAAATTTCGTAGTTGCCCAATTTATCAATATCCAACATCCAAATTTTATCTCTTAATTGTTTCTCAAACTGATAGCATGAAAATTCCAAATCTCAATTCCTTAAGAGATAAATTTTGAAATTCACAAAGGTTCAAAACTCTGAGATGTCAAGATTATCCGATTTCCAATTCCCCACTTCCCACATTCAAACATGTTATAATCCCATAATCCCAAAATCCAAAATTTAGGTGTCATCTTCCACTAATCCTATGTTGCCTCCTTTCTCTTGAGAATCTATTGGAATAGACAAAAACATAATCATTTCTGTAATGATACTTGCTCAAAATCCAAAAGCATCTATGTAATGCTTCCTAGCTGCAAATTGCTAAGGGGAAAACGAGCAGTGTGTAGAAAATATGTTGTCAGATCATCATTTGAATTTAACGAAATTAGTGTGACTTTTTGGTTTCGAAATTTTAGGTCTTGTACGTACTAATTTTTTGACGCTTATATGTTGCGCTTTCTAGATTGAAGTTACTTTATATAAAATCACGTCATTCGTGGCGTACCATAATATTCAACGATTTCAAAGAAATACGATATTATATAAAGTACTAAATTTAAGAATTACTATTTGTCTTGAAATACAAAGCGATAAAATTTGCAGGTCCTAATGCGATATGTTTATCGCGATAATTTTGTACCCGATACACAACACTACAAAACACTTTTTTAGGGCTTGTTCGATGTAGGCTTTATCTTGAAAGGGCTAAGAGTATGTCCCCGTGTACTTCTAACTTAGCAAACTTACATTTTTTTTATCACGAATACGCCGCACCTGATTTTCAAGTGTCCCGGTGTATAAGAACGAAATTTTAACTTGCGTTTGTGACGATTGCATACGTCGACAATACCTATAACGGTTGTCAACGTCTATACTCTGTGTTGTCGCACCTTATTTTTGGAACTGCTTGTGACGTCGTATGACTTTCCGTGACATTGTAGATGTACCGCGACATTGTACATGTACCGCCTTCAGCCTGTGCCGTTTCATGGTTGAAGAAGATGCACTTTGCCTTTGCGTCTCCTGTTCGGTCGACAATAATAAAATGGATAAAAATAATCAAAATGTCTGTCCACATTCGAACAAATTAGGCGCATCCGCGTGTAAATGCTCGGATGTACACTAAGGCAATGTTAAAAGTATTCTAAAGGTGAACACGGGGGGAAATTGTTATATAGAATATGGTCACCTAAACCTTTTGTACTTTTATTATTACATTCCCATTTTCATGTTCTGCAATAGTACATGTGATATATGTTCAACAACAACAACATAGAACTAAAATTGACGTACGGTCTTTTTCCGGTCATGAGTTACAGTATTATAGATTGTACGTTTCTACTATTCTACCTACGAAGAATATCACAAAAAATAGTTACAAATTTTTTTTATGACAGTTTTTTTTTTGCTTCCTTTCAACGTTCTTTCTCTAACTATACCTTTTTGTTACTCACACTTTTTGTTACTTTTGAGACATTTTTCATTACTTTTCATTTTTGTTATAAAAAAAATGATTTCATTTTTATGGTAAAAAACACAAAAAAATTGAAGACCAAAGTTCACTTTTATGTAAATTTTTATGTTTATTTTTTGTTCATTCCCATTTAACAGAAAATGAAAAAAATGGATAACTCTTCAACAAAGTTTTCAAAAGCGTGTGGCGCGTGCCACAACGCTTTCCTATTCGCTTATAACTTGTTACTTTTAAATAAATTCTCCTCGCTAGGTGATTTCGGTATAAGTTGGAAGATGAGCTGGAATGACACAAATGTGGGTCGAAACAGGGAAGACGACAAACTGTACTGTAGTACATTTAAAGTTGGCAGACGACGCAAATTGTATTGTGTTATTTTCATTATTTTGATACGGCTGAAGTTTTTCTCGTTGTGGGCTAAGTTTTGGAAGAAAAAAATCCTTAACTTTATCACATGGGAACATGCCCTTATCTCCAAACGCCAACGCTTTGCCTTGTTTGTACGGAAAGATGATGCCGACAAAGACGTTTTACTCAATATTTTAAGCCTTCTGTCTTGCTTTCACGTTTGTGCCGACATGGGAAATTTTATTGCACGGATATTGACGTACGGCCCGCAATAAAAATATCAAAAATCCGTACGTGCATCAAAAAAAGCGCCACCAACGTCACACTGTGTATCGATATTCGCGTCATATTTTTTTCGCCACTTCAACAAGCCTTTCTTTGTGCACACGTGTCCAGTTTCGGTTTGAAAACCTCCAATCTGAAGGCTCATCGCGGCCGTTGATTTGTAGTCTCCCGGACCGTAGGATCCGTAGACCCACGGAGGAAAGATGATTTAAGTGGCGGGAAAAACATTGACGCTGATAACACTACATGGTGTGTACTAAATGTACTCTGAATTGACCCACGATTGGAGCCAAACCTCTCACAGTCTAGATTATTAACGCCATCGATTCAAACAACTTTTAAACAAGATCTGATTTTTTTGGAGGTCAATTGAAAAAAAAATGAACCAACCACAGTTCCCAACTACAATTCCAACCAACTTGCAACTCCAATTTGTGATTTCAACAAACGTATCCAGTGTTGAATCAACCACGGAAAAATAGCATCGTACCTCTTCTAGATTCACATTACCTTTGGTAATTATTATGCAAAAAAGAAAGAAGGTCCAGACTCGAGAACTATGGTTCCACATGGGTGGACCAGCGGTACATATCAACACTTGAAGTGACGTCAGCTATGAGGTTAAGACCGATTGAAAGATAACTTAAGGATATAATTTTGAAACTCAGATATGGGGCATGTTGCTACAGCATCAAAATACAAAAAGATCACAAGATAGTCCACCATGGAGTTAAACTATGTAAGAAAACGTAAGAAGATTTTATCAAGAACACACGGTGGTAAACTATGTAGATTTGAGTTCAATTGTCAAATCATATTACAAGTCAAAAAGGAGATCTTTTGGTTCTCTTTCTCCAAGGAAGTTTCTATTATAAAAGCACGGTGGTAAACCATCTAAGTACACGGGAACAAAAAAAGTAATTGGCAAAGACGAAACGAAAAATCCGAATGAGAAAGGACACAAACTAAACGGAAAAACACTGCAAAAGAAACTAACACACATACATATTGCAAGAGTACATTGTTGGTACATTAGTGAAAAAGGACAAATGCAGATTGATCCAGAAAGCCTCTTTTGTGACAATCAGTCACATCCATAGCTGTTGCTATCAACCCTAAATACCACTTCAAGAGTAAACAAATGGATATCAAACTGGGTTTAATTAAAAAAAAAGGTCCAAAATAGGGTATTAAGATGGTTCACTTACAAGATTCTGAGATGATTGCGAATAGGATGACTAAGCTTTTACTTTCTCCAAAGCTTATATTTCACAGGAAAAAAAGTGGATTAACAAAGACAGCTAGGACTGGAGGGGAGAGTATTGGAAAGTATTTCTTATCTGTCAGTAATAGCGCAGTTTGTGAGGAGGTGAGGGAGGACTTAGAAATATTTCGAAGTTCAGTGCCTAACTTTTGGAGTAAATCAGTGTGACAGTGTACAGCAAAGTACACCGACAGTCCGTAAAGAATATACTTCAGATATACTACCGTACAAACGCCTCTACTGTAGAGACCAACAAATACAAACTCACAGGAAAACAAAAACAAAAGCATAGCAATAAAAATAATTACCCAATAAAAAGAAGCAAAATCATTCGAGTTTTCACTTAAAAACGAATAATTATGGAAAATAGATATATAAGAAGGGATAAATACAACAAATTACATTCGATTTGAAAACATTTGTACATTCTTAAATAAGACTAGAAACAAAAACAAACGCCCTTATCGATTTTCTATTCAACACCTAGGATAACAACCTTAAATCAGTAATCAACTAAATTTTTATGTTTTCTGAATACTGTGCGATTCTTTTTCCATAAAAATAAAAACATTTTCCAGTCATATTCCGGCTTCCGCGCTTTCTTCAACTCTTCGAAAGCTGTCAAAAAACATCGACAAGGTTTCGAAGGCTCCGGAATTACCTCCCTCGAAGCCCAAATGCAAATTCTCAACGATTCTTTGTAGGAAAGAATGTGGATAATGAGACTCTGTTTATAACAAAATTACATAAAATTCAGAACACAAGTAGAAGCTAAAAGGTGCAAAGAGAGGGAGGTAGGGAGAGAGAGAGGAGAGAGAGAGAGAGAGAGAGAGAGAGAGAGAGAGAGAGAGAGAGAGAGAGATTGAGCCTCACCACTAGGCTCTTGAACCTTCGATGCCTGAGCAGCGTGTCCTTGAGCCCCTCCCTGAATCTGTCTGTCTCCAGTCTCTTCCTGCACCCCATCGCACACACTATGTGCATCAGCAGCTCCTCCTGCAAAAAACATGCGCCCCACCGGACTCACCGCCGAGTCCGCCTGCCATGCCGCCGCCGAGCCGAAGGTACGGATGGTACAGATGGTACGGGTAGGAGGCAAGGACGAGGGGGGAGAGTGAGAATGCCATGGCTTGGCCGTGGCGGTGGAGGAGGAGGTGGTAGGGGAGAGAGAGTTGGCTTTAGACATTTTGCTCCTCAGATTTATTTTCCTTCTCAGTTTTGTTATTCAGTTGATAGGGAGTGATCGAGGGAGTGGAGTGAGAGTGTGAGACAGAAAGAGGAATATATTATTGTTCAAAAGTAAGCTTTTTTATGGTAGGCCTTTGGTAGGTGCACAAAACTTTGCACAAAACTCGCGCAACGTAGGCATACTGTGTGTGTTTGCGTCATGCACACTTTTGTACGAACGTCTGAATCTGACGTAAGATCAAAGTACAGCGCATGCCGCCGCACGAAATTTTTAAGCGAACTGACACGGCGTAGGATGACATTCCGCAGGGAAAAAAACCGGGAAAAAAAAAAGGCTGACGAGCAACCAAACAAAATTTATACCGTGAATGAACCACGGGAAAAAAAAAAGTAGATTACAGATCGAGCAAACCAGCCACAAACTAAAAAGTGCCAAAGAAAGGAATACAGTTAAGGCAACATCCCAACATTGCATAAAATGTAAGGAAACACTATATGCAGTTCTCTAGTTCACTGCACCGCCTATGTGCGGTTCTCAAGTTCACAACACCGCCAATCGCTTTTAGCGTAGTGTCGGCTAATTCCTTTCCGGTTTCCTTTTTAAATTCGCAATTAGCATAGTTTATTCTATATTTTTCATTACTCTAATTAGGGATATTTTCCAAGTACCGTAAAAAACGAAAATACGTTGTCTCTTAAATAGAGTGTGTTGAAAAGAGGTAATTAACAGTTCATTTCTATATTTTAGTTAGAATGTAAAAAGAGAGAAAGAGAGAATCAAAGGCACGCCATGGCGGCCGCGTCATTTAGAAGGAGGCAGAATGAGATAGAAGGTATTTTACTATTTGTAGCGAAATATTGCCTCTGGCCGGATATGAAGCGGGATCTACGGACTACTATCTAGACCTAAGCCTTATCCATTAAGGCACTAGCGAAACGATATACTTATTACGTTTCACGCATATTCATCTATTTATTAAACGGACTAATTTGCAGCAAACTAACGAAAATACGCATTAATCAATTCATGCATGGAAGCGAATCGAAGCCGCATAAACACAAATGATCGAACAGCCACAATTGCAGCCGCCACCCGCAATAAACTTTTGGCGGCCTTTGGGGATAGCGTCACGCGACGCCACGTGGCACCATACTATTGGATACCGGAGAAGATGGGAGGAGGAACCATAGCTCCCGTTTTGACAAGCGTCACTTTGAAAGCCACTTCGTACAATGGCCGTACAATAACTACATCACCTAGTGTACCTTCTTGTACTATATAGTGTTTCTATTGGACTAGGGTTTAGTAGTAGGCAGTCGTAAGTAGGCAGACCAAGACTTAGTGAAAATTAGGTACCACTCTCTAAGAGAGCTTGTAACTATAAAGGTCATATTTGACCAGCCATAACTTACGGCTCACGGGAGCAAATTCTGTGATTCTTTTTGCGTTTGACTTAAGGGAGTCTTTTCCTCACAGAGGTGGTAGTGGTTAGAATATTTGTGTGCCTGGGTGGCGCTTATTCAGCGGGAAATTAGAAGGGGCAAATATTATCCTTGAGGCTTTACATAGGGTGCTCATTCTCAGGGTCAATAGAGACCACAAAATTGCAGGTTATGGGCCCACCCTCTAGGGTGCCCATATTTGATGGATCAGACTTTCTTATTTGGAAATGATAATGGAGGGATAACTATTTGAGAAAAACCTATGGGGCATAGTGTCGAGACAAGTTCGATGCCCACCTCCACCTAGGTGTGGAGGAACTCGTTTTTTTGGCACCTCCGCCTCTACAGTAGGTAGAACAGCTGCTACCATCACTGAGGATGAAGACAAGAAGGAGAGGTGATTGTCAAGGAAGGAGAAAAGGGAGGAGTTGCAACTCAAGTATCACCATTGCCGAAGGCGATACGGGCAGCAGCACCACCAGCAACGGCGAGAAGGGTTCAGACCGAAAGATCGGAGTATGAAAAGTGGAACTACAAAGATAAGGTTGCTAAGCTCTTAATTCTTAAAAGTGTAGCAAAGGGCATTGCCATTTCCCTTATGCATGTCAAATCTTCATCTCATATTTGGATATCACTAGTAAACAAATATAAAAGTGGATCATTACAGTAGCAACACTTGGCAGAAAATAAGATTGCAACTTATACTTATAAATGAGGAAACTTGAATAATTATTGCAATGATTTTAGGAGCATGATTTGGAGAGCTAGAGAGTGCAGGTAACTCATGGTCTGAGAGACAAAGAATGAACACATTAATGATGAAACTACCTAAAGAGTATGAGAATATCATTAATCGATTGCAGGACATATGAGATAGCAATTGGAAATGGGATGACACAGTGGGAATGATTTTAGTGAAAGAAAGCACCATAGAGCTTAGAAGAGGAAGTCTAAGTGTTCAAGCATTGTCTGCAGGAGCTGATTGGCGAAAGCGTGATGAGGAGAGAGATAAAGATCCCTATCGAAACTTTGGAGGAAGAGGACAAAGAGGTGGCAGATTTGATAGACAAGGGAGAGGAACTTCTCGAGGAGGATTATGTCACTTTTGCAAAAAACCGGGACACTATATGGCAGATTGTGGCAAACTTGCACATCTTCAACTAAAATATGGGCAAAGGACCTCAAGAAATGGAGGAAAGAAAAAGGATTTCCTAACTCAATCTCATTATGAGCAAGAGAACGAAAAAACCGAACAGGAAGAGGAGCTTGAGGAGCTTCTTCTTAATCCGAAAAACACTGAAAAGCATGTTGACATTCTACGGAGACAAAAGTGTGCTTTCGCAGGTAAGAGGGATCCACCAGAAGATGGGTGGATCATAGACTCAGGGGCCTCAATGCATATGTGCAAAGATAAAAGGTAGTTCACTAAACTGAGAAAAATCCCAACAGTTGAGATACAGTACGAAGATGGTAGAGTATAAACCACAAGTCTTGTTGGAATTGTTGACTTGAAGGTTTTAGTTGATGGAAAGGCCTCAATTATAACACTCTCAGACGTTCTTTACATTCGACAGCTTAGTAAGAACTTGGTCTGAACAGTTGTCTTAGATGAAAAGGAGTTTGAAACAAAAACTAGGAAAGGAATCTTCACAGCAAGCTTTTATAATGAGGTTTATTTCATAGCTCAGAAGGGCAGTCAGGGAATGTTCAGAATTGTTCTTTGCAATGAAAAAAGTGTTCTCCACTCGTGTGCAAGTGAGATGATGCTTTGGCACAAAAGGTTGGGGCATGTGCATCTAGATAGATTAAAGAAAATGAAGAAAAAAATAATAGTGGAGGGTATTACTTTTGAGGATGATGAGACATTTGATGATTGCGGTGGATGTGCCCAAGGGAAGATTCATAAACTTCCATTTCCAAAGGCAACCACATTTAGGAGAGAGAAAGTATTGGATCTAATTCACACCGATGTTTGGGGACCTGCTATATATGCTTTACATGGGGGAAAGAGGTGGATGTTAACTATCAGAGATGATTGGTCTAGATACACGAAGGTATACTTTCTCAAACATAAGTCAGAGGTATTGAGATGTTTCAAAGAGTATAAAGTATGGAGTGAAAAACTACACAAAACCTCAATAAAAGAGATAAGAAGTGATAATGGGAAAGAATACACCTCAAGGGAATTTGAAGAATATCTTAAAGAAAAAGGAATTCATCATGAGAAAATTTTTCCCTATAATCCGGAACAAAATGGAGTAGCACAAAGAGTGAATAGAACTTTAGGAGATATGTCCAGAAGTATGTTAACTGATAAGAGGATAGGGTTGCAGTTTTGGGCGGAGTCTATGAACTATGCTAATTTCATCAAAAATAGAGTTCTAACTTCAGCAAATAAGGAGGAAACTCCGTATGAGAGGTGGACAGGAAGAAAGCTTGATTTGTCTAGTTTGAGAGTGTTCGGAAGTCAAGTCTACAGTTTGGATTCCGATAAGACTAAATGGAAGTTAGAGGGGAGAGGGAAGCCAGGATATCTTGTAGGATATGATGAGAGCACAAAAGGATACCGAGTGTATGACTTGAAAAAGAAAGATATAATTTTGGTAAAACACATAGTGGTGATGAATGAAGAGAAGTCCATTGATCCATTCAAATATAATAAGGAAGTCAAAATCAGATTTGAAACGGATCAGTTTTCTGACTTTGACTTTGAAAATGAAGAGAAGGAAGAGGGAGAAAAAGAAAAATCTGCAGATTTACCAAAGGAGAAGGAGGAAAGGACAACATCCGAGGCAACGCCACAATACGAAGTGGAAACCGATGAGGAACTTGATGAGACACCGGAATTGGAAGATAGGGAAGCTGAAAATTTCCCAAAACGAAACCCAAGGATGCCTTCCATACCGGCGTCCGATTTTGAAGGGGGAAAAGAAGTAGTAAACGACTTCAAGAAAGACAAGTAAATAACCAACTCACAAAGATGTCTCACCCAGATGAACCTCAAACATACTTAGAGGCTATAAACACTCTAGAAAGTAGCCGGTGGATCACAGCTATAAATGAAGAAATGGCCTCTATCATGGAAGCCAATACATGGGAGTTGGTAGATTGTCCACCGGACCGAAAACCGATCGGATGTAAGTGGGTGTTTAAACTTAAATTAAACCCGGATAATACCATTGAGAGGTAGAAAGCTAGGATAGTTGCAAAAGGTTATACACAGAAAGAGGGGATAGACTACGAAGAAACCTTTGCACCTGTAGTCAGATTTCCTTCTGTTAGAATCCTTTTAAGTAAAGCCGCAGTGGAGTATATGGAAATCCACCAGATGGATATTAAAACTGCCTTTTTGCACGGAGAGTTGGAAGAAGAAATTTACATAAGGCAACCGGAAGGATTCGTGGAAAGTGGGGAAGAAAACAAAGTTTGCAAACTGATAAATCAATTTATGGGCTTAAGCAAGCCGCGCGACAGTGGAATATAAATATTGACGCATTTCTGACCGGTTTGGGGTATATCAAAATTAGTTCAGATCACTCCATATATTTATTTGAGGATGAGGATGGAGTGATATTTATTGCTATTTATGTGGATGATTTTTTTATCTTAAACAAGTCCTTAGATAAAATTAACAAACTAAAACGGGATCTAAGAAGTCGCTTTGACATGAAAGATATCCACGAAGCAAAGTACATTTTGGGAATTCAAATGGAGAGAGATAGAAATAATAGGATTATAAGACTCACTCAGAAAGAAACAATTGGTAATATGCTAGAAAAATTTCAAATGGAGAAAGCAAACGGATGTACTACTCCTATGGATTTGAAAAAAGTATGTGAGGGGAGTGAAAAGGGAGGAATATTGATCATTAATGATGAGATAGATGAGATAGAAAAAAGATTTATGGAAAATATCCCTTATCGGCAGATTGTAGGCCATTTAATATATTTTATGAATTGTACCCGGCCGATATAGCGGCAGCCGTAGGAGTCCTCAGCAAGAGCTAAATGAACAAAGAAAGAGAGACTAGGAGGTTGCCAAAAGGGTGATGAGGTATCTGGTGGGGACAAGGGAATTGTGGTTGCATTTGGGAAGGAAGCACACTGACATCACAACCTGGAGTGATGCCACTTATGGAGATGTGCCTTTAAGGCGGTGTACGACTGGATATATGTTGCGAATTGGATCTGGTGCATGCTGTTCGAGTAGCAAGCAACAGAAAGTAGTTGCTCAGTCCACTATGGAGGCTGAATAAATGGCTTTTTGTGCTGCCACCAAAGAATTAATGTGGTTGAAATCTCTTCTTGAAGAACTTGGGTTCATGAAGAAAGGAACTCATAATGTTTTTTGTGATAATCAAGCTGCTATCTCTTTTGCAGCTAATCCAAAACATCACTTCAAAGCTAAGCATATGGATATTAGACTAAGCTTTGTTAGAGAAAAGGTTGGAAATAAAATCATTAAATTGGTTCATAAAACTGATAAAGAAATTATCGCAGATATGATGACAAAACCAGTACCTTCCCTAAGTTTATTTATTACAGAGAAAACTGTGGATTAAAATTGAAAAGTGACTAAGAATTAAGAGGAGTGTTGAAAAGAGGTAATTAATAGTTCACTTCTATATTTTAGTTAGAATGTAAAGAGAGAGAAAGAGAGAACCAAAGGCACGCCATGGCTGCCGCGTCATTTAGAAGGAGGCAGAATGAAATAGAAGGTATTTTACTATTTGTAGCGAAATACTACCTCTAGCTAGATTTGAACCGGGGTCTACATAATACTATTCACACCTAAGCCTTATCCATTAAGGCACTAGCGAAACGATATACATATTACGTTTCACGCATATTCATCTATTTATTAAACGGACTAATTTACAGCAGACTAACGAAAACACGCATTAATCAATTCATGCATGGAAGCGAATCGAAGCCCTATAAATACAAATAATCGAACGGCCACAATTGCAGCCGCCACCCGCAATAAACTTTTGGTGGCCTTTGGGGATAACGTCACGCGACGCCACGTGGCACCATACTATAGGATACCGGAGAAGATGGGAGGAGGAACCATGGCTCCCGTTTTGACAAGCGTCACTTTGAAAGCCATGTCGTACAATAAGTACATCGCCAAGTGTACCTTCTTGTACTATATAGTGTTTCTATTGGACTAGGGTTTAGTAGTAGGCAGTCGTAAGTAGGCAGACCATGACTTAGTAAAATTTAGGTACCACTCTTTAAGAGAGCTTATAACTATAAAGGTCATCTTTGGCCAGCCATAACTTACTGCTCAAGGGAGAAAATTCTGTGATTCTTTTTGCGTTTGACTTAAGGGAGTCTTGTCCTCACAGGGGCGAGAGTGGTCAGAATATTTGTGTGCCTGGGTGGCGCTTATTCAGCGGGAAAGTAGAAGGGGAAAATATTATCCTATAGGCTTTACATAGGCTGCTCATTCTCTAGGTCAATAAAGACCACAGAATTGCAGAGTGGTGTACGGTTTGTGTCAGACTGTACATAAATGTACCTTTTTAAATTAAAAATTACAAAAAATTAGTTTTACTAACCGTGGACGCATGAGAATGTGCGTTCTAAAAAGGGAAAAAAACCATGTGGTAAAAAATCCCGTTCACACATATTCGTCTGACAACCGCGTTTCGACTGTGTGAACGTTGATTTTTGTACAATTTGTCAAATTTTTTACATTGACCTATATTAGTGTAAGCATTTTTGCAACTGAAATTATTTTAACAGACAGTTCATAGCTTTTTCGGAAATTTTTTTTGCAGCCACAAGCAGGGTTGGTCCGTAGATTTTGGTAATATTTTTGGTTGTGTGGTATTTTTATTTTTTTATCGTCCTATACTGTATGGTTGGTCAATTTGAGGCTTTATTTAGTGTGGCCCTCAAAATTGCAGATGCTAATATGACAGATTGTCCTTTCGTAAGTTGTATTATGGGCTTTTCATGTGATCTTTTAAAATCGCATACTTTGATCAGCGACCGTCCGATCGTCCAAATTGGACTGTTTAAATAGAAAGTCCATCAAAACTCGCAAAAATATATTATTTTGTCTGATTTTTTTTCAAAATTTAGACATGTTGTTTAATTCTCTATCCATCGATGTGCAACTCAACCCTTTTCCTATTTTATTTCATTTTGCGGCCAAATACAATATGGGTCTTAATGGCATATTGTATATTTTGCGTACAATAGGCATATTGTATGGGCATACGGTCACCTACTTTTGAACTATGGATAAAATCATAAAAGACATGGATGCCACATAATGGTACATGATAAAATACGTGGTAATCATCACAATACTACCGTATTGTACAGCACATTAATGTACAACAGATCTACAAAGTAGAAAAATGTTGGATAGAATCATAGTTCAAAAGTAAGCGTTTTTATGGTAGGCCTTGGGTCGGCGCCTTTGTCGTAAGTTGTGTTATGGGCTTTTCATGTGATCATCTTAGATCGCTACTGTTGAAAAGAGGTAATTAATAGTTCACTTCCCTATTTTAGTTTTGTTTTAAAGAAAGAGAGTGAGGATCAAAGGCGCGCCATGGCTGCCGCCATATTTAGAAAGTGGCAGTTTTTGCAGATAAGGGTATTTTGGATAAAATGATGCCTAGGTCTAGAATTGAACCTTTGACCTCTAGACCCTTTATAGCCTAACGCCTTAACCATTAAGGCGTTACGAAACGATACACGTGACGGGTTTCATAAATATATAAACATTAACGAAACAGCTAATTAACAGCAGACTAACCAAAATGAGCAATTTCTGCATGTACGCGAATCTGAACCGTGTAAAATATGTTTTGATCGGACGGCCGGCATTAAAGCCGCCACGCGAAGTGAGCTTTTCGGCGGCATACGGATATAGCGTCACGCGGTGCCACGTGGCGCCACATTATTTGATACCGGAGAAGATGGGAGGAGGAACCATGGCTTCCGATATGACAGGTGTCACCTTGTAGACCTTGTCGTACAATAGTTGTACAATAAGTACATCGCCCATTATACCTTCTTGTACTTTATAGTGTTCCTATTGGACTAGGGTTTAATAGTAGGTAGTCGTGAGTAGGCAGACCGAGACTTAGTAATATTTAGGTACCTCTCTCTCTAAGAGAGCTTGTAACTATAAAGGTCATCTTTGACCAGCCATAACTTACTGCTCGGGTGAGCAAATTCAGTGATTCTTTTTGCGTTTCACTCAGGGGAGTCTTGTCCTCACAAGGGTGAGATTGGTCAGAATATTTGTGTGCCTGGGCGGCGCTTATTCAGCGGGAAAGTAGAAGGGGCAAATATTATCCTAGAGGCTTTACATAGGCTGCTCATTCTGTGGGTCAATGGAGACCACAGAATTTCAGGTTATGGGCCCACCCTCTAGGGTGCCCATATTTGATGGATCAGACTTTCTTTATTGGGAAATGATGATGGAGGGAGAACTATTTGAGAAGCATTTATGGGGCATAGTGTCTGGACAAATTCGATGCCCACCTCCACCTGGGTTTGGAGGGACACGTTTTTCTGGCACCTCCGCCTCTACAGTTGGTAGAACAGCTGCCACCATCACCGAGGATGAAGATGAGGAAGGAGAAGAGATTGTCATGGAAGGAGAAAAGGAAAGAGTTGCAACTCAAGTAACACCATTGCCGAAGGCGATACCGGCAGCAGCACCACCAGCAACAACGACAAGGGTTCAGACCGAAAGATCAGGGTATGAAAAGTGGAACTACAAAGACAAGGTTGCTAAGCTCTTAATTCTTAAAAGTGTAGCAAAGGGCATTGCCATTCCCCTTATGCATGTCAAATCTTCATCTCAGATTTGGATATCACTAGTTAACAAATATAAGAGTGGATCATTGCAGCAGCAACAGTTGGCAGAAAATAAGATTGCAGCTTATACTTATAAGGGAGGAAGTATGGATAATTATTGCAATGATTTAGGAGCATTGTTTGGAGAGTTAGAGAGTGCAGGTAACTCATGGTCTGAGAGACAAAGAGTGAACACATTAATGATGAAACTACCTGAAGAGTATGAGAATATCATTAACCGATTGCAGGACATAGGAGATAGCAATTGGAATTGGGATGACACTGTGGGAATGATTTTAGTGAAAGAAAGCACCATAGAGCTTAGGAGAGGGAGTCCAAGTGTTCAAGCATTGTCTGCAGGAGCTGATTGGCGGAAGCGTGATGAGGAGAGAGGGAAAGATCCTTATCGAAACTTTGGTGGAAGAGGACAAGGAGGTGGCAGATTTGATAGACAGGGGAGAGGAACTTCTCGAGGAGGATTATGTCACTTCTGCAAGAAACCGGGACACTATATGGCAGATTGTGTCAGACTTGCAGATCTTCGACTGAAAGATGGTCAAGGAACTTCAAAGGACGGAGGAAAGAAAAAGGCTTTCCTGACTCAAGTTCTTGATGAGGAAGTGGAAGGAAAAACTGAACCTGAAGAGGAGCTTGAGGAGCTTCTCCTTAATCCGAAAAACACTGAAAAGCATGTCGACATTCCACGGAGACAAAAGTGTGCTTTCGGAGGTAAGAGGGATCCACCCGAGGATGGGTGGATCATAGACTCAGGTGCTTCAATGCATATGTGCAAAGATAAGCGGTGGTTCACTAAACTGAGAAAGATCCCAACAGTTGAGATAGAGTACGGAGATGGTAGAGTAGAAACCACAAGTCTTGTTGGAACTGTTGACTTGAAGGTTCTAGTTGATGGAAAGGCCTCAATTGTAACACTCTCAGACGTTCTTTACATTCCACAACTTAGCAAGAACCTAGTCTCAACAGCTGTCCTAGATGAAAAGGAGTTTGAAACAGGAACTAGGAAAGGAATCTTCACAGCAAGCTTTGATAATGAGGTTTATTTCATAGCTGAGAAGGGCAGTCAAGGAATGTTCAGAATTGTACTTTGCAATGAAAAGAGTGTTCTCTACTCGTGTGCAAGTGAGATGATGCTTTGGCATAAAAGGTTGGGGCATGTGCATCTAGATAGATTAAAGAAAATGAAGAAAAATGGAATAGTGGAGGGTATTACTTTTGAAGATGATGAGACCTTTGATGATTGTAGTGGATGTGCCCAAGGGAAGATTCATAGACTTCCATTTCCAAAGGCAACCACATTTAGGAGAGAGAAAGTATTAGATCTAGTTCACACTGATGTTTGGGGACCTGCTAGGTATGCCTCACATGGGGGGAAAAGATGGATGTTAACTATCACAGATGATTGGTCTAGATACACGAAGGTATACTTTCTCAGACATAAGTCAGAGGTATTAAGATGTTTCAAAGAGTATAAAGTATGGAGTGAAAAGCTACATGAAACCTCAATAAAAGAGATAAGAAGTGATAATGGGAAAGAATACACCTCAAGGGATTTTGAAGAATATCTTAAAGAAGAAGGAATTCATCATGAGAAAACTGTTCCCTATAATCCGGAACAAAATGGGGTAGCAGAAAGAGTGAATAGAACTTTAGGAGATATGTCCAGAAGTATGTTAAGTGATAAGAGGATAGGGCTGCAGTTTTGGGCTGAGTCTATGAACTATGCTAATTTCATCAAAAATAGAGTCCTAACTTCAGCAAATAAGGAGGAAACTCCGTATGAGAGGTGGACAGGAAGAAAGCCTGATTTGTCTAGTTTGAGAGTGTTCGGAAGTCAAGTCTACAGTTTGGATTCCGATAAGACTAAATGGAAGTTAGAGGGAAGAGGGAAACCAGGATATCTTGTAGGATATGATGAGAGCACAAAAAGATACCGAGTGTATGACTTGAAAAAGAGAGATATAATTTTGGTAAAACACATAGTGGTGATGAATGAAGAGAAGTCCATTGATCCATTCAAATATAATAAGGAAGTCAAAATCAGATTTGAAACGGATCAGTTTTCTGACTTTGACTTTGAAAATGAAGAGAAGGAAGAGGGAGAAAAAGAAAAATCTGCAGATCTACCAAAGGAGAAGGAGGAAAGGACAACATCCGAGGCAACGCCACAATACGAAGTGGAAACCGATGAGGAACTTGATGAGACACCGGAATTGGAAGATAGGGAAGCTGAAAATTTCCCAAAACGAAACCCAAGAATGCCTTCCATACCAGCGTCCGATTTTGAAGGGGGAAGAAGAAGTAGTAAACGACTTCAAGAAAGACAAGTAAATAACCAACTCACAAAGATGTCTCACCCAGATGAACCTCAAACATACTTAGAGGCCATAAACACTCCAGAAAGTAGCCGGTGGATCACAGCTATAAATGAAGAAATGGCCTCTATCATGGAAGCCAATACATGGGAGTTGGTAGATTGTCCACCGGACCGAAAACCGATCGGATGTAAGTGGGTGTTTAAACTTAAATTAAACCCGGATAATACCATTGAGAGGTACAAAGCTAGGTTAGTTGCAAAAGGTTATACACAGAAAGAGGGGATAGACTACGAAGAAACCTTTGCACCTGTAGTCAGATTTCCTTCTGTTAGAATCCTTTTAAGTATAGCCGCAGCGGAGGATATGGAAATCCACCAGATGGATATTAAAACTGCCTTTTTGCACGGAGAGTTGGAAGAAGAAATTTACATGAGGCAACCGGAAGGATTCGTGGAAAGTGGGGAAGAAAACAAAGTTTGCAAACTGATAAAATCACTCTATGGGCTTAAGCAAGCCGCGCGACAGTGGAATATAAAGCTCGACGAATTTCTGACCGGTTTGGGGTATATCAGAATTAGTTCAGATCACTCTATATATTTATTTGAGGATGAGAATGGAGTGATATTTATTGCTATTTA
This sequence comes from Zygnema cylindricum, assembly GCA_037447655.1. Lineage (NCBI taxonomy): Eukaryota > Viridiplantae > Streptophyta > Zygnematophyceae > Zygnematales > Zygnemataceae > Zygnema > Zygnema cylindricum. The sequence goes on from JBBHKE010003171.1 coordinate 68,902, forward strand.
TGTGGATGATTTGTTGGTCTTAAGCAAGTCATTAGATAAAATTAACAAACTAAAACGGGATCTTAGAAGCAGTTTTGATATGAAAGATCTTGGCGAAGCAAAGTACATTTTGGGAATTCAGATGGAGAGAGATAGAGGGAATAGAATTATAAGACTCACTCAAAAAGAAGCAATCGGTAATATGCTAGAAAAATTTCAAATGGAGAAAGCAAACGGATGTACTACTCCCATGGATTTGAAGAAAGTGAGTGAGGGGAGTGAAGAGGGAGGAATATTCATCATTAATGATGAGATGGACGAGATAGAAAGAAAATTTATGGAAAATATCCCTTATCGGCAGATTGTAGGCAGTTTAATTTATTTTATGAACTGTACCCGTCCGGATATAGCTGCAGCTGTAGGTGTCCTTAGTAGAAATCTAAATGAACCAAGAAAGAGAGATTGGGAGGCTGCCAAAAGGGTGATGAGGTATCTGGTGGGGACAAGGGAATTATGGTTGCATTTGGGAGGGGAGCACACTGACATCACCACTTGGAGTGATGCCAGTTATGGAGATGTGCCTTTAAGGAGGTGTACGACTGGATATGTGTTGCAAATTGGATCCGGTGCATGTTGTTGGAGTAGCAAGCAACAAAAAGTAGTTGCTCAGTCCACTATGGAGGCTGAATACATGGCTTCCTGTGCTGCCACCAAAGAATTAATGTGGGTTAAATCCCTTCTTGAAGAACTTGGGTTCATGAAGTCTGGAACTCAAAATGTTTTTTGTGATAATCAAGCTGCTATCTCTATTGCAGCTAATCCGAAACATCACTTCAAAGCTAAGCATATGGATATTAGACTAAGCTTTGTCAGAGAGAAGGTAGAAAATAAAATTATTAAACTGGTTCATAAAACTGATAGAGAAATGATTGCAGACATGATGACAAAAGCAGTGCCTTCCCCTAAATTGATTTATTGCAGAGAAAACTGTGGATTAAAATTGAAAAGTGACTAGGAATTAAGGGGAGTGTTGAAAAGAGGTAATTAATAGTTCACTTCCCTATTTTAGTTTTGTTTTAAAGAAAGAGAGTGAGGATCAAAGGCGCGCCATGGCTGCCGCCATATTTAGAAAGTGGCAGTTTTTGCAGATAAGGGTATTTTGGATAAAATGATGCCTAGGTCTAGATATGAACCTTTGACCTCTAGACCCTTTATAGCCTAACGCCTTAACCATTAAGGCGTTACGAAACGATACACGTGACGGGTTTCATAAATATATAAACATTAACGAAACAGCTAATTAACAGCAGACTAACCAAAATGAGCAATTTCTGCATGTACGCGAATCTGAACCGTGTAAAATATGTTTTGATCGGACGGCCGGCATTAAAGCCGCCACGCGAAGTGAGCTTTTCGGCGGCATACGGATATAGCGTCACGCGGTGCCACGTGGCGCCACATTATTTGATACCGGAGAAGATGGGAGGAGGAACCATGGCTTCCGATATGACAGGTGTCACCTTGTAGACCTTGTCGTACAATAGTTGTACAATAAGTACATCGCCCATTGTACCTTCTTGTACTTTATAGTGTTCCTATTGGACTAGGGTTTAATAGTAGGTAGTCGTGAGTAGGCAGACCGAGACTTAGTAATATTTAGGTACCTCTCTCTCTAAGAGAGCTTGTAACTATAAAGGTCATCTTTGACCAGCCATAACTTACTGCTCGGGTGAGCAAATTCAGTGATTCTTTTTGCGTTTGACTCAGGGGAGTCTTGTCCTCACAAGGGTGAGAGTGGTCAGAATATTTGTGTGCCTGGGCGGCGCTTATTCAGCGGGAAAGTAGAAGGGGCAAATATTATCCTAGAGGCTTTACATAGGCTGCTCATTCTGTGGGTCAATGGAGACCACAGAATTTCAGCTACTTTTCTCAAAGACCGTCCAATCGTCCAAATCTGACGGTGTAAATTTTTTTTTTTTGTCCAAATGTTTTATTTGGTCCAATTTTTGGTCTAGATGTTTTAATTGGTCCGAATATGTCAAAATACAATATGGGTCTTAAGGTCATATAGTATGTTTTGCATACAATAAGCAAATTGTAGGGGCCTACTTTCACCTACTTTTGAACTATCGATAGAATGGACACTACAGTACTGCACTCTACTGTATAGTACTGTACTATAGTGTAACGTACGTACGAAACATTCAATTTTTTTGTATTTTGTTTACCCGGTCGTACAGGAATTTGTTTTTTCTTTCTCTTTCACCCGGCTGAATCTGGCCGGCCCCTCGCACCCGAATCTGTTACAGATACGACGCGGCCTCTTGGGTACTGATCGGATACGGATTTGGGTAAGGATTCGGGTGACCAATTGCGACCTCTGGTTTAGCATCAGAGGTCACAATCAGTACCCAAATGAGTACCCGACCATTACTCGACCGCCCGCAGGTGATTCACAAAATAATAAAAGAAAAAAACAGATACGGTCGGGTAAGCAAAATCCGAAAAATATTGAAGGTTTTGTACTGTCCATACTATCCAACATTTTTGTACTTTCTACTCTTGGTATCGTGGAAGGTACGAAGTACCATTAATTTTGTTCATATTCGGGTACGGGTGGGTACGGGTAGTCGTGAGAAATCAAGTTTTAGTTAACTATTATTTTCGTGAACGTGTATCGGGTAACGTGTAACAATTTTGGAGCGTGACATAGCCCGGTCAAGCATCAGGTCAGGTATCAGGGATTTGAAAAAAAAAAAAAAATTAGTTTCGGGTATCTCAAATTTGGACTTTTGCGACCTCTGCTTAGCATCACTTCGATATATCGCAATAAACATATATCAAAATGTTTGCCAATATTTTAGAAAAATATAGTCATGTTAAGCTTCTCGATATATTTTAGCGATAAATTGACAATCGAGTAGCCAAACCTAGGTACATATCGATATCGAAAAAGGGCCTTTGATACACAACACTAGACAACTGTAATTTGGTCATTGTAAAGCTTCCCATGATCCCTATTTGTCGTGAAGTAGGATGTATAGTAACCGTTTATCGTTTCTATGGTATTTGGTTGTTTGCCCATGTAGCCGTTACCTAGCGATCAAACTTTGGTTTGTAGTGAAGATTCTTTATACTCGTTTGCTACATAATATTGTGACGATTTAATAATACTAATAAAGACGCCATTTTTTTTGTGACGTTGTACACGTTTAGTTTTTTGTGACATTAAAGACGCTATGTTTATTTGTAACGTGGTCGAGGTCACTAATTTTGGAACTGTCGGCCATTGTTTCTTTCTGTGTTTTTGTCTTTTCTCTTTAAATCCGTCACCAAATTAAGCGCAAATATAACCAAAAAAAAAATCACAGCTTTACGTTTTCATACCAAAACTGTTGTGTTTCATTTAAAGAAGAGCAAAAGAGGAGATGGAGAGATAGAGGCGTCAACAACAAATTTTTGGAAAGATCGATGAATGATAGTGGAGGTTCGAAACCCTTGTGAATTTTCTTCCCGTACATTTGCGCAACAAGTACAAAAAAAAATCAAAAATGCCCAAAGCTTGTGAGACTTGTTAATTTTTTTCTTGCTCATTAGTTACTTGTTACTTTGACTTAAAACAAGTTCTCCGAGTGATTCACATTCGAGTCACATTTGAAGATGAGTTGGCATGACGTGAAGGGTTTGGAAATGGAAGGGGTCATGAAATATATTTTTAGCTTCATTATGACTTAAGCGGGGTTTATACCAAGAGGAGCAACTACTTTTACGAAAATCATTTACCAACCTTTATTTCATACCTAGTTCTTATCAAGTCGTTTTTAATAGTTATTACTGTAAAGAAATTATTATAGTAAAGAAAAAAATTGTGTTATTAACTCTAATTTGTGTTCAATGGCCTAATACAAAAAAAATTATTGCTAATATTTACATCTAATACTATTTTTGATACACATTCCCATATTATAACTAATATTGTATGTGTCATGGTGGACGTATGAGCATGCGAGAACACGTGCTCTCAATTTTCCCCCGTCTTAGTTACTAAGAATTAAGTCTACGTGCGCTTCCTTATGTCAACGCAACTCACTTTCCCAAAACATTGAAGTCATTTAAAAATTTTTTTGTACCTTAGTTCGGAATAACACACAATTTTCCTACCGGCAAACATATATCGTGTGTTACACTATCAAAAAACTATCAAAATTAGAGTAAATGACACTACTTAAAGCGTACATATATTAGCGTAAAAGAAAAAGCAAAATTATTAATTATACTTTAGGTTCGAGGGTCAAACTTTACGTACCATATGAGCTAATTTACAATGTACGGTATAGTACCGAATGGTTTTTAATGTTGGTCAGACTACATTGTTGATCCTAAAGTCAGACCCTCAATCTTAAAATTGAAATATTATGATACTTTTTCCTTTACGGCTAATTTGTCAATTACTTTTATTTTGTAACTATATATAAAAAATGTACTGTACGAAATATGTCGTTTCATACAAAAATTGCTCTTATTTTGTACAAACCTAGGGAAAAAATGTAAGAGAAACAACGGCTACAAATAAAATTGAGTGGTTTGGACAATAGAAAACTCACTCAAAAGTGACTCATGATAATCAAGGGAAAATCTTCCGAACTTGTTTTGACATGTTCACACATCAACTATGTCAACATAATATGGAATGACGAGGAGTGTTGTCCAAAAGGTAATTTCATATCCTGATAAGCCCGATATCGATGCATCAAAATATCGAATGGTGAGGGGAGTCGATTTACTATTATTAGACAAATAAAAATTATCGCGATATATTTGGTGGGAGACGATATTTTGTTCAATTGTAGTACAGAAATGAAGTACGGAAGAAGTTTAGAGGTATAGTTGTGGACGAGGGGAGAGGGGGAAGCTCATTAGAAGAAAACGGGGGGGGGGCGGGGGGCTTTAAATATTTTTTGACAATCCATTCCATACTAGCCTACAAAGATATCGCAATAGCTATTGCTCTGATAACTTGTCCCTATCTATTGAATTTTTTTTTGCAATATTAGTGTTAGCGATAAACCAGACCGATCTATCGATTATTGGTAGGTCAAAAGTGTAACAGTAATAGCGGATCGAACTTGTTTATAAATGGGTATTTAGGTGTTATAATTATAGAGTACTAAAATTGGTAGACGTCCGCGAAAGAATCACGCTATTTGGAGTTATATTTTAAAAGTTATAGCGATGGGTGTATTTAGGTGACAGCGTGGGGTCTAAATAACAAGTGGGTATCATTGAAACGGGTTAAGGGTCAAATTAGTACCGAAATTACGCGCGTACGTTTCATAAAGTTCCAATGAAACGTTTAGTATGCACGGTGCTTCGTTTCGTACAAATTTTAGTACGAAACGTCACTTTCACTTAAGGGAATTTCGTAGGAAGTTTCGCGTGCGAAATTTGTTACGCACGCTCGTGCGAAGTCGCGTTTCGTTTGGCGCGCAATTTTGCACGTAAATGTTACGTAGTGAAACGTAACGTTTGATTGGTTAGTAAAGCGCTAAGTAGTTAGTAAGAGATTTCGCACGTTTTTGCATTGGTCAGTCTGAGTCTTTGCTGATCAATGATTGACCCAGGTAAAAGCCTGTTAAAACGGAGCGTTCACTCTGGCCTGGCGAGTCCAGGGCGATGATGGATAAATAGTGAAGTGTAAGAGGAGAGTAGACATCTTTTCCTTTGGAAAAGTTTGTGGAAATTCCGGCTGATCTTGGTCCTGAGCGATTAATACCAAATTGGAGAAAAGGCATTTTGCATTGAAATCTCTTACTAACTAAATAGTGTTTTAGTAGTTAAGAGATATAATTATTAAGAGTGGAGAGTAGAGGAAACACTTTAAATTGAAGGGTTGAGCCACGAGGGCAAGAGACCACGCTAATGTTATGTGGACAAAAGCTTCTTCTAATTTAAAGTTATCCTTATGTGAGTGTTTTCCAATGTGGATGTGTATTTTCCAATGTGTGGAATGTGTGGTTGGAATTGTTTGTAGTAATGGGATTTTCTGAGAGGTAGGAGATCCTGTTACATATGGTATCGGAGCTTTGGTTAGAAACCAGGGAGAAGTTTGCTCACTCGAATATCGATTGCCGTGACCGGTGAGGGTGCTCTAACCTGTGTCGGTAGAACCAAAATGTGAAGTGGTAGGGGATTGGAGGGAAACTGAGTGATCACACAGCCAGCGGCCGCTGGTTAGATGTGGGGCGTGCTCAGGTCCTAAGGACTAAGGCGGGGTGGGCAGTGTAGCCACCGCCGAAGCTCACTCCAATTACCTAGAGGCCAAACAAACTTGCCTTCTCCTAGCAATGATTCATGTGTAGAGGGAGGGCTTGAAGCCATGAAGGGTGAGGATGTGAGGATTATAGAACAAAAGATCCTGATGTAGTGGGAAATGGGGAATTTGCTGATGGTGGAGGAGAAAAGTGGAGTACTTTACTTCTTCAAAAGCAAAGGAGTCCAGAAATGACTCAAAACTTTTCAAACCCTAAATTGTTACCTTTGATTGATTTCAATTTTGCTGTTGCAAAATTTATGGTTAAATCTTACCTTTGAGAGCTTTCAATTTTTGCTATTGCAAAATTGGTGGGGAAATTCTTACATTTCTGTTTCAATGTTGGGAAATTGAAAATTTGAATTTGTACTAACTTATTGTCAATGTCTTTTTAATTTCTCATATCTTGATCTTTTCAAAGGATTTGTTAAGGAGAAGAAGTTTTGGATTAGAGCAATCTAAGGACTTCAAATTTGCATCAAATTTCTTTGGGAAATTATACTCTATCTTTCCTTTTGCTTGATTTAATTGTGTGATAATGGCAAATTCTGCATGGAAACGTGAAATGGAGAATGCTTTGAATGTGTTGAAGAAACGAACTGTGAAATTGGTCAAAAGATTTAATAATCATGCTACCGCTGTGGATGAAACCATTTCCGAATTGAAAAGTGAATTAAAAGTTGTCAAAGAAAATGGAAATGTTTCAAATGAGAAATTAGATGAACTTATTAACTTAATTCAGACCAAGAATGATATGAATGACCAAAAGGGTGAGAGTAGTAAAAGGAATGCCAGTTTTAGGGAGGATGATCATGATAGACCTAAGAAGATAAGGGATTTGAAATTGTCTATTATTGAGGCACCATCGTTTGATGGTAAGAGGATTGATGAGTTGGATGCTTGGATTTTTCATATGGAATATTATTTGGAGTCTAGAAATTGCGATTGTGATGATTACACTTCTTTTGCTGTTGACTGTCTGAAAGGCGATGCTCAGATTTGGTATTATACTCAGAGAAGGTCTAAATTGATTCCTGATAATGCTGATTGGGAAACTTTTAAAACCGCGATCAAATCGCGTTTCTTGTCTGTCACTTTTAAATCCAGAATGGAAGAAAAGTGGCTGAATTGTAAGCAGACTGGATCTGTGAAGGATTATATTGTGGAATTTGACTCATCTAGTATTCATGTCATAGGTTTGACTGATGAAATGGCTAAATTGCATTTCTTGAACTATTTGAATCCTATACTGAAATCAGAACTAAAACATCAAAAATTTAATAATTTGAAGGAATTACAAGATAAGTCATTGGAATTAGAGGATCAGTTGGGGTATAATCGGGAAACTCGATCACTCAGGGGTAATTTAAATGAAGTATCACAGTGGGATGAGGAGGAATTTGTTGAAGATGGTTTGAATGCTGGTCTGGTGAATAGGCAAAATATCTTCAGGGGAAATCAAAGGGGTGGACATAGTGTTAATGCAGGAAATATATTTAACAATAGAGGGGGGTACATTAAAAGTCCTAAACCGAACATTAATGCTCAGAAGCCTAACTTTACCATCCCCACATGCACTATTTGTCAGAAAAGGGGTCATAGAGCATTTGAGTGTGCACAATTGAAAAAGATTAACTGTTATAACTGTGGAGAGGAGGGACATTTTAGTAGAGAGTGCACAAAACCCAAAAAGAAAGTCACTTGTTTCAAATGTGGAGGTCCAGATCATTACGATAAAGACTGTACAGATAAAGGTTCTCTCAAAACAGTCGATGTAAATGAAGGTCTCCAAGAGGATATTGCATTATATCTAGCTGAGCAGGAAGCCCAGGAGGTGGGAAACGGAAAGGACTAACTGAAAGTCCTCAGTTTAGTCAACCGGATCCAGAAGTTAAAGAGTTAACTTTGGAGGGCAAATTAATGAATGGAAAAGTTAGGATAGCTGAATTTATTATGATTCTCACTACACTGCATAGTTTAAAGAATCCTTCTGATGAAATTCTCAACAACAGACCTATGTTAGGGCAGTTAAGTAATGATGACACCAGACACAGTTTGATTAGATTCGAGTCATTAGTGGAAGGAAAACCGTTGAAAGTAATGGTTGATTCAGGTGCCACACATAATTTTATTTCCCATAAGTTTGTAGAGGAAAATAAAATCCCCTCTGTCATAAAGGAAAAGCCTTTACATGTTCAAGTGGCAAATGGTAATAAGTCCACATTAGACTTACAAACTGACACGATAGAAGTTGATATCCAAGGTCATAAAATGAAAGTTGTGTGTGAAATAATGAATTTGGGAAGTGAAGAACTAATTCTAGGAAAGCCTTGGTTAACAGAACATAATCCTCAAATTAATTGGGAAATTAACACCTTAAAAGTGAAGTCTGAAAACGGTTGGAAGGTTTTGCAAGCATTATCTCCTAAGAAATTGCATAGGAATCATATAAATAACATAACCAGATTGGGAGTAGAAGGTTTGATATCTGCTAAACAGTTTAAAAAAAACTTAAAAGATAAAACGAATCATGCTTTCTTGTTATTAGTAACTGAGGCAGTTACTGATGAAGGGGGGGGAGAAAACACTAACATTGATGTTATCCCTAAATCTGACACCACTAAAACTTTCGAAAAACTAAAATCTGATTTTGTAACTGACATTAATACATCTGATGTTGTTGTTAAGGATTTGATTTTTGAATTTCAAGATGTTTTCCCAAGTGATTTACCCTCGGGAAGGCCACCTTCACGAGATGTAGAACATGTTATTAACCTTGAACCTGGATGTAATCCTCCTGTCACAGGAATTTATAAACACAGTTTCTTTGAGCAAGAGGAGTTAAAGAAACAGATCAAATAACTTCTAGAGAAAGGACATATTCAACCCAGCAAATCACCGTACGGAGCACCAGTTCTTTTCGTCAAAAAGAAGGACGGAACGTTGAGAATGTGTGTCGATTATCGTAGTCTGAACAAGATTACGGTGAAGGATAAGTATCCGTTACCTTTAATTTCTGAATTGATAGATCGTTTAAAAGGTGCTAAAGTATTTTCGTTGATTGACTTGCGTAGTGGCTTTAATCAGGTGCCAATTAGAATTGAGGATGTTGATAAAATTGCTTTCAGGACTAGGGTGGGTCATTTTGAATGGATAGTGATGCCATTCGGCTTAACGAATGCTCCGCCTACATACCAAAGATTAATGAACCAAACTTTTTCGGATTACATAGATGAGTTTGTTCAGATGTTTATTGATGATATTCTAATCTACAGTGAATCTAGAGAACAACATGTAATTCATTTAAGAAAAGTGTTAGAAAGGTTAAAAGAAAGAAAATTATATGGAAAATTGTCAAAATCTAGCTTTATGAAAAGTGAACAATTATTTTTGGGACATATAGTTAGTGGGGAAGGTGTTAAAGCAGATCCATCCAAAATCACTGCAATCCAAAATTGGAAGCAACCTACTAATGTCACAGGAGTTAGATCATTTTTGGGATTGGCCACTTACTACAGGAAATTTATAAAGAACTTCAGTATGATTGCCGCACCTTTGACGGATTTACTTCGGGAAAATGAGACGTTTGTATGGGGAGCTGATCAAGAGAGAGCATTCAAGGAACTAAAAGGGAAGTTGACCTCTGCCCCTACACTGGTGTATCCTGACCTTGCTGGAGAATTTGAAGTTCTGATCACTACAGATGCTTCTGACAAAGGTCTAGGTGCAGTCATAAGTCAAAAAGTCGGCAAACACTTTCATCCTATTGCTTTTGAGTCCAGAAAATTCAATGATGCTGAAAAGAACTATACAGCACAGGAAAAAGAATTACTTGCGATTGTACATGCATTGGTGAAATGGCGATGTTATTTGCATAATAAAGAATTTACACTTCACTGTGATAATAAAGCACTTTCTTATTTACAAAGATTAAGTGATGCACAGATTATGACTGGCAGACAGGTTAGGTGGATGCAAAAATTAGCATATTTCAAATTTAACGTCAAACATATTCCTGGGAAGACAAATGTAGTTGCAGATCCTTTAAGTAGATGTTTTGAAATAAGTGTTATGGTTCAGGATGAATTGTTTTTAGATACAGTTAGATATGGTTATGATAAAGATCCTTATTTTGTTGTGATTTGCAAGAATATTTTGGGAGGGAATTCTGACCCACTGAATGAGAGGCATGTCAAAAACTTTAGAATAGAAGATGGTTTACTGTATTTGCGAACAGGGGATAGGTTATGCATTCCTGAAATGGGAGACTTGAGAAAAAAACTTTTACATGAAGCCCATGAGCATTTAGGACATCTTGGTCGAGATAAAACTCTTATTCGGCTGCAGAGTAGATTGTTTTGGCCAGGGATGGCAAAGGAGGTGTCGAAACACGTGGAAAGTTGTGTCCCTTGCCAACAGAGTAAACCTAGTAACCATAAACCTAGAGGTCTCTTAAAACCTTTAGATATTCCCGAAAGACCCTGGGAATCTGTCAGTATGGATTTTATTGTCAAGTTACCAGCTACATCTAGAAGAAATGACAGTATCATGGTCGTAGTCGATAGGTTCAGTAAAATGGCAATCTTTATCCCTTGCAAAACTACTCATTCAGTTGTACATATTGCAAAGTTATATTTTGACAACGTGGTCAGACATCATGGAGTTCCCCTGTCTATAGTCAGTGATAGGGATTCTAAATTTACATCTGCATTTTGGAAAGAATTGCAGCAAAATTTAGGCACTGAATTGAAAATGAGTACCGCTTATCATCCTGAGACAGATGGACAGACAGAAAGGATGAACCGTACACTAGAGGAAATGCTTAGGACTGTTTGCAGTGGAGTTCAGAACACATGGGAATCTAAACTGCCATTAATGGAATTTGCATACAATTCATGTAAACATGCTAGTACGGGATTCTCACCATTTGAAGTTGCATACGGATACCAACCTAGAGAAGCATTAGACTTAATAACAGGGGTCACTCAAGAGAATAGAGGTTCAGGAACAGAGTTTTGGGAATACATTCAAACAGTTTGGAAAACTGTCCGGGATGCATTAGTGGAGGCACAAAGGAGGCAAGAATTAAATGCTAACCGCAAACGGGGTGATTGGGTGTTACGCACAGGCGACAAGGTTTGGCTTTCTACAACTCATTACAGGTGCAAGATCGAGGGACAATCGGATCCTATGGGAAAATTTGCTCCTAAGTACATTGGACCATTTACTGTAACCGAGATGATATCGTCAGTTGTTGCCAAATTGGACTTGCCGCCTTCAACAAAGATTCATCCAGTGATACACATCAGCCAATTGAAACCAGTAAATCTTCGCCCAACTGAAGGAGAATTGGAATTGGATCCCTCAATAATTATAGAATCTGAAGTTCACAGATGGGTAATAGATTGGGTTGGTCAACGGATCAAGGTCGGTGATACTATATTCTGGCAAGTGCATTATCTAGGAAGGCCTGAGGATGAGTTGGCTTTAGAGGATAAAAATTCTGAGTTTTTACAGAGGTACTAGAGGGATAATAATATAGAAGTCCCGTCTTGATAATTAAAGGTGTTTTAACTGAGGTCAGTTAAAAATAAAGAGGGGATGATGTAACAGTAATAGCGGATAGAACTTGTTTATAAATGGGTATTTAGGTGTTATAATAATAGAGTACTAAAATTGGTAGACGTCCGCGAAAGAATCACGCTATTTGGAGTTATATTTTAAAAGTTATAGCGATGGGTGTATTTAGGTGACAGCGTGGGGTCTAAATAACAAGTGGGTATCATTGAAACGGGTTAAGGGTCAAATTAGTACCGAAATTACGCGCGTACGTTTCATAAAGTTCCAATGAAACGTTTAGTATGCACGGTGCTTCGTTTCGTACAAATTTTAGTACGAAACGTCACTTTCACTTAAGGGAATTTCGTAGGAAGTTTCGCGTGCGAAATTTGTTACGCACGCTCGTGCGAAGTCGCGTTTCGTTTGGCGCGCAATTTTGCACGTAAATGTTACGTAGTGAAACGTAACGTTTGATTGGTTAGTAAAGCGCTAAGTAGTTAGTAAGAGATTTCGCACGTTTTTGCATTGGTCAGTCTGAGTCTTTGTTGATCAATGATTGGCCCAGGTAAAAGCCTGTTAAAACGGAGCGTTGACTCTGGCCTGGCGAGTCCAGGGCGATGATGGATAAATAGTGAAGTGTAAGAGGAGAGTAGACATCTTTTCCTTTGGAAAAGTTTGTGGAAATTCTGGCTGATCTTGGTCCTGAGCGATTAATACCAAATTGGAGAAATGGCATTTTGCATTGAAATCTCTTACTAACTAAATAGTGTTTTAGTAGTTAAGAGATAGAATTATTAAGAGTGGAGAGTAGAGGAAACACTTTAATTGAAGGGTTGAGCCACGAGGGCAAGAGACCAAGCTAATGTTATGTGGACAAAAGCTTCTTCTAATTTAAAGTTATCCTTATGTGAGTGTTTTCCAATGTGGATGTGTATTTTCCAATGTGTGGAATATGTGGTTGGAATTGTTTGTAGTAATGGGATTTTCTGAGAGGTAGGAGATCCTGTTACAAAAAGAAGGTACATGTCCAATATCCGATAGTCTCTCGATACACAACACCAACGTCTATATTTTGGGAATGTGTACCCAAGTGAGTGTTATGCGTGTTAACCAACGTCAATGTTGTTGTTTTTGTGAAGTTTTTTATGTTTAGCATTAGAGGTTATGAGAGGGAATTTCCGAACTTAAAATATTTTCTAATTCCTTGCTTCAGTATGTTCCTAAATTACAGTTGACAACTTTGTAGACTTGGTGCAGTACTAAAACTAAAGCTTTAGGGGAGTGTTGTGATTTGAAAGCTTTAGTACTCGATAAATAGGTTTGTGAGAGAGGGATTAGTACTTAGAATATTTTTGAGTATAAAACACTTCAGTACTGACCCCTAATAGTGTTACAGTACTATAAGGACAAAAAGAGTGTATAGTACTTCTATAGGGACACGCGTCGGCATATGAGGACTTTGCAGGTATTTGGAGATGGCGGCGACACTCACATACACGTGTCATATACCGAACGAGCGGATTCGCAGAATCGGACGGACAAAGTTTGGACCGGACAACCGGTAAATTTACTGTACGAATTCAGTATGGAACGGTGATTCGAATCGTGTCGACGGACGTGATTCGGGCAAGACCACAAGTGACGAAGCACGCCGTACGCACTCAGGTGCTTCGTACCGCACAACAACAGTCGGCTGGACTTATGTGAACCATGCTGACTAAGAATCGATTTAAAATGGGACCACAGATAATGATTTGGACGCGTGTCGTCCACCGCGAAGATCTACTTTACATCTTACGACAATCTGTGAATTCCGAATTGAATTGTGCGGAAGCTTACAGTCGTTTCGACGGATTCGCCATTTGCTTACTAATTTATGTACGACCACTATTTGTGTATATATGAAACAACTGTTTTTTGTATGTAGTGAATTAATTTTAGTGTTACAAGATTAAATTAGGATAAAAGTTACAAATAGGGTTTTGGACGTATTTCCGGTACAGTAGACATACCATTGACGTACAGTGTCTTTATTAATGTATAGTACTTAGTTACACGTGTAGTTCCTTGATTAGTGTAGGAATCAGTGGATGACTCCGTGAGTATAAATTGTAGGACTTAGTTTATTTCTAATTTTTATCAGCTGAGTTTATCAAAGTAATGGGAGACTGTTTTTCTGCATCTTTGACCTGTCAGTGTGATCACTTTGATTGATATCTTGATATGAAACTTTGTGTAGATGTTCTATGATATAGTAACTATATATGTGTGTAGTTTCATTCTGTTCTGTTGTTTTTGTAGAATTCTGTGAGAAATTAACTTGGTTAGTTTGATAAGTTGTCAACTCTTTTTGTGAAACTATGGAGCTCATATCGGTTGGATTCCTTTGTGGATGACGCTGTAATTTTGGGAGATTATAGTGTCTGGAACATACTACATACTAGTGCAGCTTTAACAGCTTTTATTAATTGTGAAGTAATCTGTGTTGTCTATGTTAAATTTGTGTATTTTCTAGGTCTGAATTTATTCTATGTGTTTGTCAGATGGTCTTGTCTAAGTCATCCATACTTGTCGTAGTCACTGGAAGACAGAGATAGCCATGGCTACCCCCATAGTCAAAAAAGAAGAAACAGGCAAAAACAGGCAGGAAAACTGATAGGTGGCCAAAATGATGCTATAAACCGGATTTGAACCTGGGTCTGTGGTTAGCTATGTAGACGTAAGCCTTATCCAATAAGGCATTACCGAAACGATACATGTGACGGGTTTCAAAGATATATAAACATTAACGCAACAGCTACTTAACAGCAGACTAACCAAAAGGAGCAATTCATGCATGTACGCGAATCTGAACCATGTAAAATATGTTTTGATCGGACGGCCGGCATTATAGCCGCCACGCGAAGTGAGCTTTTGGCGGCATACGGAGATAGCGTCAAGCGGTGCCACGTGGCGCCACATTATTTGATACCAGAGAAGATGGGAGGAGGAACCATGGCTTCCGATTTGACACGTGTCACCTTGTAGACCTTGTCGTACAATGGACGTACAATAAGTACATCGCCCATTGTACCTTCTTGTACTTTATAGTGTTCCTATTGGACTAGGGTTTAGTAGTAGGTAGTCGTGAGTAGGCAGACCAAGACTTAGTGATATTTAGGTACCTCTGTCTAAGAGAGCTTGTAACTATAAATGTCATCTTTGACCAGCCATAACTTAATGCTCGGGTGAGCAAATTCAGTGATTCTTTTTGCTGCGGACTCAGGGGAGTCCAAGCTACACAAGGGTGTAGTCGGTCAGAGTCTTTGCGTGCCAGGGTGGCACTTATTCAGTGGGAAAGTCAAAGTGGGGAATATTGTCCAAAACACATATTGAAGCTTTGCATTTTGTGGTGGAACTGAGCACACAGAAGGTATTCTTTTCACAGGGGTGAAGGTATATTGGGGTTCTTATTGTCAAGGGATCATTTATTTGGGTTTATATCAACTTGGAGTCGGCAATATCTAGATTAGCTTCTTTTGGATCTGCGAATTCTGTGGGCAATGGAGCCCATAGAATTTCAGGTTATGGGCCCACCATCTAGGGTGCCTATGTTCCATGGAACAGACTTCACTTATTGGGAGTTTATTATGGAGGGATTGCTTTTCGAGAAGCACTTATGGGGAATTGTTTCGGGACATGTGAGATGTCCGCCACCTGGCTTTGGAGGAGCTTACTGTGGAGAACCATCTGAGGCTGCCCTGAATATCAACCGGAGTTCAGATGCAACGAAAGGTGAAGGGAAAAATATTGTGATGGAAGGGGAAAAAGAGGAGAATGATAAAGGGACACTTATGGTGAGGGGAGCTATGCTCTTCGCCACAGCTACACTTAGAGGGGTTATAAGTAAAACTGAAGAAAATGATAGTAAAATTTGGGAGTATAAAAACACTATAGCAAAACATCTCATACTTAGATATGTGTCTAAGTCCATAGCTATCACTCTTTTAAGTCTTACTAAGTCTTCGGAAATATGGGAAACACTAAGGCAGATTTATAAGAGTGAGACTATTCAGAGGCAGCACTTAGTAAAACAGGAAATAGAGGCCTATGTTTATAAAGGCGGTAACATGATAGAGTTTTGCAATGATATTGCTGCGTTATATGTTGAGCTTGCTAGTGCGGGGTATGTAGAATCTGAGGAGAGAAAGATCAATACACTACTCATGAAACTCCCAGATGAGTACGAAAACATCATTTATCGTATGCAGGCAATGGATGGCTCCTCATGGACTTGGAGCTTTACCATGGGGATAATTCTTGTGAGGGAAAGCACTTTGGATCTTCGGAGGGGAAGTGAGAGGGTAACTGCATTTACAGCTGGTGGTGATTGGCGGAAGCGTGAAGAGAGGAACGGCGGTGACGAGCAGAAGCGTGATGAGAGGAAGAAAGACGAAGGTAAACCTTATCGGAACTTTGGTGGAAAGAGAGGGAGAGGAAAAGAAAAAGGAGCTTTGAAAAAGGGTGTTTGCTTCTTTTGTAGAGAACCGGGTCACTATATGGAGGAGTGTCCTTGTTTGGAAGAACTTAGAAGTTGGAATGTGAAAGAGGAGGAAGAAGGGGAAGAGGATGAAGAGGATGAAGAAATTTTGGAGCTTCTTCACATCGGTAGAATGGAGAAGAGAGAGAAGTACACAGAAATTACACGAAAGCAACGATGTGCTTTTGGAGGTATAAGGGAAGTAAGAGGAAGGGAGGTACTTGAAGGAGTTAGAAATGATGAGGATGTGAAAGAGTGTAAAAAGTATGACTTAGAAATGAGAAAGTCAAATCTAGGATACATAAATGAAAAAGGGAAAAATAAAAATAATGAGGATAATTTTATAAATATTTTGGAAACAGAAAACTGGTTGGAAAGGGAGACTTCAACGGATTTGGAGGAAAGGGGAGAAGTAAAACTAGAGGGGGTTTTAAAGGATAGGGGAGAAAAGAAATATTTAATGAAAAGTTTAGGGGAGGAGAAATACTCTTTGAAAATCATTATAGAAAGTGATAGTGGAAAGAATTCCATGAGAGAGAGTGAGGAAAGTTCAGAAAATGGGTTGAGTATCATGGATAAAAATATGAGCTCGGAAGATGTAGATTTTATGAGGAACTTAGTGGGGAATCTTGATATAACGATAAATATGGGGGGTAATGGACTTGACATCACAAATGGGAGTGATGCCATCTATGAAGGTGCGCCTGTAAAAGGGTTAGCATCGGGGTGTGTGTTGCAGATTGAGGATGTGGCTGGCTGTTTAAATTGCAAGAGGGAAATCGGATTTTGTGTGGATGGAAAAGTGATGAGGTGGATAAAATCTTTGCTCAAATTTATAAAAAGTGAGATGCTAAATAAAATGTGTGATCAGCAAGCTGGAATGTTAATTTCAGCTCATCTAATAGACCTTTTAAAATATGAGGGTATATTCTTAAAGTTTAATTATAGGAAAAGAACGAAAAAAAAGGGGGGATTTTGTTTTTGTTGTTTTTATTTAGTGGGAGTTGGCGCAATAGAAGACTAAAAAATAAGGGGAGTGTTAAATTTGTGTATTTTCTAGGTCTGAATTTATTCTATGTGTTTGTCAGATGGTCTTGTCTAAGTCATCCATACTTGTCGTAGTCACTGGAAGACAGAGATAGCCATGGCTACCCCCATAGTCAAAAAAGAAGAAACAGGCAAAAACAGGCAGGAAAACTGATAGGTGGCCAAAATGATGCTATAAACCGGATTTGAACCTGGGTCTGTGGTTAGCTATGTAGACGTAAGCCTTATCCAATAAGGCATTACCGAAACGATACATGTGACGGGTTTCAAAGATATATAAACATTAACGCAACAGCTACTTAACAGCAGACTAACCAAAAGGAGCAATTCATGCATGTACGCGAATCTGAACCATGTAAAATATGTTTTGATCGGACGGCCGGCATTATAGCCGCCACGCGAAGTGAGCTTTTGGCGGCATACGGAGATAGCGTCAAGCGGTGCCACGTGGCGCCACATTATTTGATACCAGAGAAGATGGGAGGAGGAACCATGGCTTCCGATTTGACACGTGTCACCTTGTAGACCTTGTCGTACAATGGACGTACAATAAGTACATCGCCCATTGTACCTTCTTGTACTTTATAGTGTTCCTATTGGACTAGGGTTTAGTAGTAGGTAGTCGTGAGTAGGCAGACCAAGACTTAGTGATATTTAGGTACCTCTCTCTAAGAGAGCTTGTAACTATAAATGTCATCTTTGACCAGCCATAACTTAATGCTCGGGTGAGCAAATTCAGTGATTCTTTTTGCTGCGGACTCAGGGGAGTCCAAGCTACACAAGGGTGTAGTCGGTCAGAGTCTTTGCGTGCCAGGGTGGCACTTATTCAGTGGGAAAGTCAAAGTGGGGAATATTGTCCAAAACACATATTGAAGCTTTGCATTTTGTGGTGGAACTGAGCACACAGAAGGTATTCTTTTCACAGGGGTGAAGGTATATTGGGGTTCTTATTGTCAAGGGATCATTTATTTGGGTTTATATCAACTTGGAGTCGGCAATATCTAGATTAGCTTCTTTTGGATCTGCGAATTCTGTGGGCAATGGAGCCCATAGAATTTCAGTCTAAAACACAACTGTTTTTGGGGTAGTTTGTGGGTGTCTTCCGTGAGTAATCCATGGCTAAAATAGGCCATGGACAACATATCTGTGGTCCCATTTCAAATCGATGCTTAGTCAGCATTGTTCACATAAGTCCAGCCGACTGTTGTTGTGCGGTACGAAGCACCTAAGTGCGTACGGCGTCCTTCGTCACTTGTGGTCCCGCCTGAATCGCGTCCTTCGACACGATTCAAATCAACGTTCCATACTGAATCCGTATAGTAAATTTACCGGATGTCCAATCCAAACTTCGTCCGTCCGATTCTGCGAATCTGCTTGTTCGGTATATGACACGTGTATGTGAGTGTCGGCGCCATCCCGAAATACCTGCAAAGTCCTCATATGCCGACGTGTGTCCCTATAGAAGTACTGTACACTCTTTTTGTCCTTATAGTACTGTAACACTTTTAGGGGTCGGTACAGAAGTGTTTTATACTCAAAAATATTCTAAGTACTAATCCCTCTCTCACTGACCTATTTACTGAGTACTAAAGCTTTCAAATCACAACAAATGTTTCGTTGGCTTTTCGTCTTTTGACCCAAAACAAGTGAATAACTTAGCTACATGACTATAATAACCAACAATCGACCAATAACAAGTAATAACGATACAAGGTGTAGCTCCCACAAACATGTTATGTTGTGCGCGACACCTCGTAGTCACAGTTCAAACATTTACAATATTAAGAGATTTTGCAACAGTGCAAGTTTAACATAAAACTTATATTTGCGGACTATGTCGCTGTACGAATTGTGCATCTTATGTTTTCGTATGAACCATGCATACTATGTCATTAAACAACAAAACCCTATATTACTTGCATATGTTGTCTTCTTAAACATTCTTTTTCCTAACATTGTTTTTTGGAATCATTTTATATACGTCTTCCTTTAAAGCCTAAAGTTCACTTTGATGTATATTTCCTCAGCTTACTATTTTATGGCTATCCTATGTTCAAATGTTATACAAGTTTTTACAACGTCACCAAAAATTAGACGTCTACATCCGTTGCTTTTTTTGTAAACATCACCAATTTTAAGAAAAATTTAAGGCCTGTTCTCCATCAGGCGCCAACAGTAATCGTACGGAAACGTTTACTGGTAGTAATATTTTGTTCAATTTTCATCAAGTCGTGTCAGCAAGGAATCGATACGTGTTTTATTTATATTGGATCCACATAGGTTCATGTTCAGACTACGAGCATGGTCAAAGATTCCAAAAGCTTAAAATCTAAAACTCGTATCTGTTCAAACAACCGCAAATAAAAATTATGTGAATGTACACTTTGTACGTTCGTGTTTTGTCTTTTTTGTCGTTCTTTTGTCATTCGCAATTTGTCGTTGAAAATTGAAAAAAAGTAGGTGCGACAAATCTCGGACGTAAATGGATAGTGAAGAAGGCGTCACGAGAAAATTTTCCACAAAGATTTTTTGGTGGTTTTTTGTGGATTTGATTCCAGCCTGTCTGAAGGCGCGTGGCTTGTGCCACATGTAAGGATACTATCTCAAATCAATCGTGGATCTTACGTGACCTTTCTACGTGTAAAAACTTTACACGTCCAGTGAGTAGCTAGTCTCCTCCTTGAAAACATGGGAGGAGACTAGCCATACATTAGATAGATTGATTGCTTGCTTCGAAAACACAGAATCGGACGGTCGACATTGTCCCCCAAAAGTTTGGAGAATCTTATTGAATCTCTTGTAATCATGTTTTGAAAAAAAAATAGAAAAAGAAGTACGACCTTGTACGGAAATGCAATTTTTACACTAAACAACGCCAATTTTCACTTAATGGAGTTCACCCTTAGGGCATTTTCCCATGCAACCGAAACTTAGTATTGTTTCTTTGTTTTTTAGCGAAGATTTTTCTGTAATAATTACAAATCGTTCTGCTGTAACGCAGTTGAATCGTTACTTTAAAATGTGACGGATGTAGACGCGGGTGTAATTTGTGACGGTTGTGGATGGCTACAAAACTTTCGAAAATTGATGATGTCTACAAAATAAAAATGGTTGTAGGCGTGTTCCATAGTTTCGTGTGACATTGTAGATGTTTAGGGTTTGTGATATTTTGACGTCACGCTCACTATGACAGCGTCTACGTCTCTAATTCTAAATCTTTCGACCACGGTTTCCCGATTTTGTTTTTTTCGTCCTTTCTCACTCTAATTACCATCAAAATACGCCCAAAGACATTTCTAAGAAATATTTTCTAGAGATCTTTCATTTGATACCATTATTGCCTTTTTTCATTGCAAGGATTGTGAGATAGACGCGGTAGTGGGAGAGGTAGAAAGAAAGAGGCGCATTCATGGACTTCGCTTTTGAGGAATGGCATCCGTTGCTCGAGACCCCTCCACGGCCCCTGCACGGAGAAAAGTCCGTACATGCTGTAAATGGCGAGTGGTTTTTTTTTGGGTACTCCGCGTACTGCAAAAGATAATTCAAAAACCTACGACGCCTGTGACAACGTCTGCCTATTCGTTCACATCACGAAACTTTAGTTAAAATCTTCTCGTGAGGTGATTTGAGTAGAAGTTTGAGGATGAGCTGGAGGGACGCGAAAGTGGGTCGAAACGCGCTAAACGACAAATAGCAGTACATTTGAAGTTTCAAGTTGACGGTAATTTCATATTTTTGGTACGGCTGCAGATTTTCTGGTTGCAGGCTAAGTTTTGGAGGAAAACGACAGGAAACCTTTACTTTATCACGTGGTAAATTGCCTTTAGTCGTCTTCAATCGTCAAAAGTTGTAGCCACGTCTACAACCGTCATATTTAAAAGTTCGCTCTAAAAAGTAGTACGGAGGATCTTCGCAAATACATTTCAAAGTTTAGGTTACATGGGCCACACAGCCTAATAAGGCACACGGGAAGCGTAGACGCGCTACTCTTTTAAAACAAAGCGAAACGAAACGACACTATACGTGCGAAGTAATACGACACACTTAAAAAAAACAACTGACCGAAACGAAATAACAATTGACCGGCGTACGAAAGGAAATACGCCCTCTGTCAAAACAAACCATAGTTCAAAAGTAGGCGTTTTTTGGTAAGCCTTTTGTAGGCCGCCTTTATGTGATCTTCTTAGATCGTTACTTTCATCAACGACCGTCAGAAGGTTTAAATAAAAAATACAGCGCGACGGCGTACGAATTGTCAGATTTTGTACGGCTACACATATTACCGTAGACATCGAAAGGGGCGGGTATTTATTATTCAGGACAACCCA
Source organism: Zygnema cylindricum (assembly GCA_037447655.1). Taxonomy (NCBI): domain Eukaryota; kingdom Viridiplantae; phylum Streptophyta; class Zygnematophyceae; order Zygnematales; family Zygnemataceae; genus Zygnema; species Zygnema cylindricum. The sequence continues at coordinate 90,644 of JBBHKE010003171.1, forward strand.
AATTACAGTTAGGGATTAATTAGTATATTTATTTATTTAAAAAAAAAAAAAATCCCGATTAGTGTTAATAACACTAATTTTTTTTTTACGCTATTTATTCCTTTACTCTACTAGCGATTGACGGTCTACTGTGCCGCACTGCTTCGCTGATGGAAACTCTTTAACTGTAGTTCGGCACGATAGTTTTGTATCCATCTCACCGTACGGTAATCTTCAAAAGCACAAAATTGCTACTGTACTATTCTGCAAAGGTGACGACAAAGTGCAAAACGCTTTGACTTCTGAGACCGGCGGTTATGTCGTGTCAACAGCTTCCCTTGTCTCCTCATTGGAGCGCGAATCAGGTTCTCTTCCTGTCAACCACTCGTTCTCTCTCTCCCTCTCCCTCCCTCCCTCCCTCCCCTTCCCCCTCATCTCCTCCCCTCTCCTCCCCTCTCCTCCCCTCTCCTCCCCTCTCCTCAGTCATGACGTAAACACTTTGATTTTCAAAAGTCAATGTAAGCGGTGCCTTTTGCTGTGAAGCGAAACCTGGCCTATACTAATTGTGTACATTATTGATTATTGATTATTAATTATCGAACTTGCAGAGGTGAACTCTTGCGGCATAAAAAAATTCCTCTTGCCCAAATTGTTCCCCTTCAGGCAATTCTAGAATTCCAGCCGTACAAAAGTACAGCAGTAGGTCGCAGGCTGTCCTTTCACACGTACGCTACAGTAGTTCGGTTATTGTTTTGGTCAAAACTTTCCCAATTCGTCTTATTACGCCCAAAAATGCGCTGACCACTCAGACCGCAAATTTCTAAACCTAGTCGTGTTTCGTTTTTTTTTTTAATTTGATTCCTCAGGCAGGCATGCAGCCTTTTGATCGCACCCTATTAAGCAGACTCAAAGTGCGAAGGATTTCTTTCATATTTGGTACGAATGGCAAGGCTGCGAGACACGTGGAGACTTTCCGTACTCGTGCTGGTTTTGCTGACGTTGAGCGTTGTTCCTGAAGGAGCAGGTGAGTGAAAGCTGACCGTACAGTGAGGTAACAGATGCTATATGTAGAGGGCTTTGTTATAAGTCTTGCTGCCTGTGAGGTTGTAGTAAGCTAAAGCAAGTTTTTTATAAAGAGCTTATACGACTGGAATTTGTGAGAAAATGGTTTCTTTGTATGGAACAAATAGAGAGAGGAAAACTAAAAACTGTAATCCCTTTTGGACGTGGTTTTCTTTGTTATCATGCTTTTATGCCTGAACAACTTTCTTTCCACATTTGTTTGTTCTTTTAAATTCAAAAGTTAAAACCGAACAAAAAAGAAAACCTTGTGAAATATCTGGATCTCACAATCTAATGCTTAGGGGAGTATGTGATGTCATCAATAACGGTGCATGCCGTTCATTTTTGAAATGGCGTAAGCCAGCTGAGCTTTTTTCGTTTTCTGTTTGATTTTGTATTCCTCAGTTCTTGAATTATGGAAAAATAATAAATGACTTGCATGGGCCCTCAAAAGCTAACTGTTTCAAACCTAAAGCTTGCAAACATTGGGAGAATCATATAAGATTTCAATTTCTACATGTGGTGTAATCGACAAAACTTAAAATACATGTCCAATGCTTTTAAAGTAACAGAAAAAACATAACAACTACACAGGATACATGATGTACATTATTAAAAAATCATGTTTAAAACAATTCAGTCACTTAAAAGCCAAATTTATTGTCGGCTGCATAGTTCTAATGTGCAAAAGCAATTGGAAATGCTACATGTGGTTGCACCAAACTATACATGTACTAAACCTTATAATACCCATATACTATATGGTAAACACAAATAACGTTTCCAATTATATTCACATCGCATAACACCCCGTTTTGAGGATTAGAATTGGTTACACACCAACGTGTGTGCATCATACACAAAACTCACAAGCGGAAACTTAAAAAAATATCACAACTAAAAAAAGTTCATCTCTTAGCAAAATACGCAGATGTTAAACCGAAGCCTTTTTCTCAAACTGTCTCTCACTTATTCTTCACTTACACTTACCTCAGGAATTAGAATACAACTCACGGAAAACTGCTACAAGACTATATTAACCTACCTTAGTCCTCTAGAGTGGACCATCTCCTTAAAGGGAATGACGAGCCGGCCAAGATTTCAACCTAAGACCTATCAAGAACCCGTTATAGGAAATGATGAGCCGGCCAAGATTTCAACCTAGGACCTTTCAAGATCCCGTTATAGGGAATGATGAGCCGGCCAAGATTTCAACCTAGGACCTTTCAAGATCCCGTTATAGGGAATGATGAGCCGGCCAAGATTTCAACCTAGGACCTTTCAAGATCCCGATATAGGGAATGATGAGCCGGCCAAGATTTCAACCTAGGACCTTTCAAGATCCAGTTATAGAGAATGATGAGCCGGCCAAGATTTCAACCTAGGACCTTTCAAGATCCCGTTATAGGGAATGATGAGCCGGCCAAGATTTAAACCTAGGACCTTTCAAGATCCAAATCTAGGACCTTTCAAGAATCTGCTATAGGGAATGATGAGCCGGCCAAGATTTCAATGTACGACCTTTCAAGATCACGTAATAGGGAATGATGAGCCAGCCAAGATTTCAACCTAGGACCTTTCAAGATCCCTTTATAGTTAAAGATGAGCCGTCAAAGATTTCAACCTATGACCTTTCAAGATCCCGTTATAGTTAATGATGAGCCGGCGAAGATTTCAACTTAGGACATTTTAATATCCCGTTATAGGGAATGATGAGCCGGTCAAGACTTTGACCTAGGACTTTTCAAGATCCCGTCATAGGGATCGATGAGCCAGCCAATATTTCAACCAAATAACCTTTCAAGATCTTGTTATAGGGAATGATGAGCTGGCCAACATTTTCGACATACGACCTTTCAAGTTCCCGTTATAGGGAATGATGAGCCAGCCAAGATTTCAACCTAGGACCTTTCAAGATCCCGATATAGGGAATGATGAGCCGGCCAAGATTTAAACCTAGGACCTTTCAAGATCCCGTTATAGGGAATGATGAGCCGGCCAAGATTTGAACCTACCACCTTTCAAGATCCCGTTATAGGGAATGTTGAGCCGGCCAAGATTTAAACCTAGGACCTTTTAAGATCATGTTATAGTTAATGATGAGCCGGCCAAGATTTAAATGTAGGACCTTTCAAGATCCCCTTATAGGGAATGATGAGCTGGCCAAGATTTCAACCTAGGACCTTTCAAGATCGCTTTATAGGGAATGATGAGCCAGCCAAGATTTCAACCTAGGACCTTTCAATACCCCGATGAAGGGAATGATGAGCCGGCCAAGATTTCAACCTGGACTTTTCAAGATCCTATTTAAGGGAATGATGAGCCGGCCAAGATTTCAACCTAGGACCTTTCAAGATCCCGTTATAGGGAATGATGAGCCGACCAAGATTTCAACCCAGGACTTTCAAGATCCCGTTATAGGGAGTGATGAGCCGGCCAAGATTTCAACCTAGGACCTTTCAAGGTCGTGATATAGGGAATGATGAGACGGCCAAGATTTCAACCTTGGACCTTTTAAGATCTCGTTATAGGGAATGATGAGCTGGCCAAGTTTTCATCTGAAAACCTTTCGCTGGAGCTGGAGCTGGAGCTGTGTTATGTGATTGTGCTAACCACTGTGCCCCCAGCCCGGATGTTGTGGTTGGTGAGCCTTTTTATTAGGTATTTTAGTGTGGATCCGGGTTTCAATCGATACATTTGTCTTATGTCAACACCCTCCCTCAAAAGGTCGATGGTCATATTGTCCATGTGTAACTTGATCCCTCAGTCCTTTTTTTTAGGTATTTTAGTGTTGATCTAGGTATTAATGGGTACATTCTTGGTACGTCAACACCCCTCTTAGGGAGGTTGACGGCCAATAAGTCCATGTGTAACCCGATCCCTTTGGCTCCGATACCATGTTAAGATTCGTAGAATCGAGGGATAGAGTGGACGATCTCATTAACGGGAAGGATGAGCTGTCCAAGATTTGAACCTGAGACCTTTCCTGTAGCTTTCTTGTAGCTGTGAATTCACTAACCACTACGCCACCAACCCAATATTGTTGCTGTTGAGTGCTTTTTACTCACGTGTTGATCTGGGTATCTCGGTACATTATTCGTACGTCAACAGTAAGACACAAAATGACAATATCATTTGAAAACATACTAATCCAATAACAATGTTCCACCAACCAAAACATACATTAACGAAACAAAAGCGCAGGTCCATTCTACTGCTTGAATGCGAAACCAAACAAGATGTAAAATTAAGAATAACATACCAAACTGAACTAAATCACTTACCCAAAAATAATTAGAAACTGACTTACAATAAGAAACCTGGTGAATTCTCAAGTGAAGAACGGATTTTATAGCTTCATTCAAAATCAGGTGTGCTCAATCGGAGACGCTTTTTTTACAATTAATTCACACTGCTTCCCAAAAATTGTATGACTATCTTAAAACTACGGATAAATTGTGATGGTGAAAAAATTTGTACGGCTGTATAAAACCACGAGCCACGATGATAGTGAACTGTGTACATAAGGGAACATTTACCTGAAAGAATCACGAAAGAAGCCATGAAAAATTAGTTTGTATTTTTTTGAAGTATAATTACATGAAAAGAAATGATGTGTGGTTCAGCAGGGTCCAAAATTTAGACAAAGTGAAGAATGGATACTATCTATTTTTGTTTCTAATTTATTTTTGTTCGTGTAGGTGCAACGACATGTGTCGGAAAACTTTCCACCTTTACACCGTATGAGGGCAAAAATTCACTAGGATGTGACGTGTCCACGTTTAACTCCACTTTGGGTCTTTCAAAAACTGTGATAAATTGTACAGCAACATTGCGGCGAACTGCAGTTGTGTGTCTTTTGCTCTTGAAACCCTTAACAATGGGACCAACCACACTTGTTGGTTTAAAAACTATCTTTACAACGCCTCCAGTCTAACTCTAGCCCCAAGCGCAGTCTTGTATGTACGACAAAACGGTAAGTGGGCTTCTATCGCCAACGGGGTGTTACAAAAATTAGTGACGGTGCATGGGCTGTGGCGAATTATAGAGTAATAGGAGGGGTTTCAAGCATTTTTATATGATTTTCCACTTTCCAGTTACACATGCAACACTAGAGTTGGAAATGAACATGCTGAACATATAACGCCTGGAAATAGTTTTAGTTACTAGCCTATTGTGGATTACAATTTTTTTTGAAAATGATAAAAAAAATTAAGGGCATAAAGATCGTATAAAATAAATGTTCCTAATTCTTAATGTCATACATACGGTGACATAGAAATGGGTCCGAATGTAAGCTTGTTTTTGCACTTTTCTTGTTTTTTTTGCTATATTCTTTTGAAATTGAATGCTACTACTATAAAAAATCCTCTAGTTCCAAAAAAACATTCGAATTCCATGATATAATGCCTTGTAAACCTTTCACCTCTCATTGTGGATCCATGCAAATATTCTAATTTTATCAAATAACACGGTTTCACTTACACAATTGATAGTGACAATTCAATTAATGTATTTTGGTCATGTTTTCTATTGAGTACATGATCTGGATATTTGACCGTGGTAAAACCAATACACACTAGCATTCATTCAAGACTTATGGTTCAAAAGGAATGACCAGAAAACTTCAGAAAACCATAATCTGACATGTGTTTCGCCCTAATGACAGTTTTAAAATAAACATACCTTAAAAATGTTCCATGTTCAACAATGATTTCATTTTTACCAGTGAAGCAAAACTACATGTTTCATTTCTAACATTGTTTAAATGCTTCTCATGTGTCTTTTAGCATCACTCCCACCATCACCACCACCCCCTCCTAGTAGTATTTCTCCACCACCACCTCCTTCACCACCACCACCTTCAGGTACATTATCATGAACACGATGATAGAAATCTATGTAATGCACATTTTGGAAATTTACACTTGTAAGTCAATGCTTCTATTTTTGTCGTTCCATGTGCTTATTTGACATGTTTTCCGTTATTTTGATGAAGAAATGAAAATGGGACAGTTAAGTTTGTGACGTGCCCATAAATACAAACCTTTACTATTTATGTAATAATAACAAACTCTTGTATCCCTCACATAGTTGATGCATGGCATGAATGGTTTTGGTTGGTGAATGGATCTACCATCTCTGTTTGCATAATAGGAGCTATAAGGAGTGTGTCCCCTACAGGGAGGTGCACAGTGAATGGTTCTTAAAGGGATTATCAGCGTGGACTTTCTATTAGAGTTGTTGATTCTAATTCAATCCGGGAAGACGAGGGGGATTTTGAAATCATTTAATGAAGTCGCATTACAGAAAAAACAGTTAGTGGCATTAATACTGTTTTTCGTTCAGGGGTAAAAATTTAGGGGCATCGATATAGTGTTACTAATAATAAGTATTGATTAGTATTGATAAAGTAGAACTTTTGCGGAATGATGTTAAGCGTCATTGTTTTGTGTCTTACGTCTGAAATAGAGTTTTTGAAGTGTTTTTATACATTGTTTGCACACTAGTAATGATTTTTTTATCTTAACATCCAGGGCTCATGCACCGTGAATATTTCTCCTTTGTGTTTATTTAAATTATGGCAGCGATATGCACAAGAAGGTTCAACAGCTACACTAAATACAACAATACACGTTTGCCCCAGTATAACATCGAAGAGTTCCAATTAAGCGGATCGGTGGACGACACATTCGACCAATGCAAGGCACTCTGTACGGCAGACTGCGACTGCGTAGCTTTTAATTTGGTCGCAGGCTACTCCGGAGATTCTATTTGTTCAAAAAAGTTTGATGCCTCAAGTGATTTGTGGGAAGTATATGAAGATTATGATTTATATGTAAGATCTGTTGGTGAGTTTCTCATGCTGAATTGGCGGCAAGAATGTGACTAAAAATGAGCTCGGACATGTTTTTTTTTTTTCAGCGGCAATAAAAGATCAAGCAGGGTATTTTTTTTTTTTTTCACGATGGATGTCTATTGAGTTTGCAATCTAAGTGGTTATGTACAGGCAAAGATTTTTCTCCGTTTTTATTCAGCAGTATTCTTGATTTTGTGCTGATTGTTTCTTTTTGTTGTCGATAACTTGAACACAGGCGGATCAACATGAGCAGGAAATGGATTGTCGGATGAATATGTAGGAATTTCTGACATAGATTCTCCGGCAAATGACATCGAAAACATTTCTATTATGACATACCAGAAAGTTTTGTACTCATTTAGTGCAAAGAACTCTGCTCAACAAACTGCAACTGTTCCGGTTTTGTGTACGATGGGAATGCGTGTTGTTATCAAAAACAACTTATTCTCAACGACACAAGTCGAGTCAACAGAATCGGGTGGGATTTGTATGTACGCAGCTATGGTGAGTGCACTTCCTAACTTAGCCTGAGGGGGAGGACTTATGCGAAGAAATTGAGGCGAGTGTTGTGTGGTATTGTTTCCTGCAAACAACAAGGGTCCAAGATTGGAGGATCAAGAGAATCAGTTCTTATTTGCTACAATTTGCATTGTCTGGACTGCATTTATTTTCACACCAAACTCTTGCGATCTCTAAAATTAGAGTATCACATAGAGACCACACACTATTTTGGTCCATGCTATACAGCTTACGTTTCATATGGTTTGACCCACAATTTTGTTTCATTATCATAGTTAGTGTGAACCGTATTAATTCCACGTTCTATTTCCATGTGGTTCATTAGGGCTTTTTTTTTGGGTTTTCTTAGGTTTTTCTCAATGATGGACGGTGTACTTATATTTCAGTCTTCCAATTGAAGAACACAGGAGAATATCATGTTTTATATCTCTCAGCTTTTGTACTTGCACTGACTTCTAAATACAACTGCAACTAAGGATTAGCAGTACTTGTTTAGTTGAAAAGCTTAACAACAAGTTTTGTGAGTTTATTTCCAAGTTTAACATTGGCCACTACAATGGTAAATTATATTTCATCAAAAACATTTGAATCGCTTTAGTGATACTAATTTGTTAGGTCTCTTTTTTATCATCTGATTGTGCAGTTTCACCACCGCCGCCGCCTTCCCCACCACCGTCCCCTCCTCCCCCTCCTTCCCCTCCTCCTTCCCCTCCTTTCCCTCCTCCTCCTCCTTCTCCTCCTCCTCCACCTCTCGGTGAGTCCAAGGATTTTTATGTTTGGCACACAGTTTATTTGCAAATTTTTGGTGTAATATTTTGTTTTCTCGGTTTTTTGCCCATTAAATAGTATGCGATCTTGTTTTGCTAGTTTTCTCGGTTTTGGTCTAAGATATGTTTATCTTTGAAAGTTTGGGGTGTCGTTAGAGGCTCTTGGCGCCAGATGAAACTTTAAATAGACCTAGAAGTTTCAGTGTCATCCGCTTCATATTGATAAAAACCATACTAAAACCAAGTAAATGTCTAGAATTCGTAGAAAATGAATTTCGGACCAAAATTTATTGCCCACTTGGTTGCCCTTCTTGGACATCCTTTCAGCCGCTACGGAAGTAGATGAAATGATTTCTGCTAAGTATTTCTTGTTACTACTGATAAGCTTTAAAAATGTTTTTTAGTGACTAAAAAGTTCTTAAATTACCAGTGTTACAGAAAGGTTGATACATGCAACCAGGAAAACGAATCGCAACTAGATTAGCTTTAGATTATAGTGAGATTTTAAGAGTTTAATCTTCAATATACTATTCAGTTTTCATTTCTGAAATTTCTCCTCCATCATAAATTTTGTATAACTGGCAACCTTGTGTGTGGTTTTACATGAAGCCTGTAATTATTTGTTAGTCATTTTTGAGACACCTAATTATACTGACCGATTTTGAACCCATTTTTAACATTGACCAGCATGGTTGTGCGACACGTGGCAGGCGACAGCAAATCCAATGGCCTTCTAATTGGAGTCGTTATGGGGTCCTCTGCGGCCGGCCGTCCTTTCCCTAATAGCCCTTTTATGCTGCTGCTATTTCTTGTGTTACCGAAGTGAGGCTCAAGCTCTAAAACCCGTGCTTGTCAAATTAACAAACTGCACCTCGATCATTCGTTCATTGTAGAATCGTGATGGACTACACGTACTTCATAATCCGTCGACAATTGTCACGCCTTGCCTTAAGGTCATTCAACCCCGTGACCATGGTGACACGTGGAAGACCCATCGACCCTTCGATTGAAACATGCAAAGGAACCAGTCTAAGTTTGACTAAATTCAGCATCTGTGTTAGTTTCCCAGGATTTCTTTTTCTTTAAGATGGAGCATAAATTAAATTGCCAAAAATGCAACATAACAATATTTTTCATATGGCTCCCTAGAACGTCACAAGACTATAGTGTAATTTCCAATTCCTACGTTTTTTTCCTCATTTTCTCTATTGTCGACTTGCATAAAGAAAAAAACTTTCCTAGAAGAAACATGAAATGGAATGGTCTCACAATTATATCCTTTTCGCCAACATCTTTCATCTCCATGAAGTAGCTTCTTAAGCTCTGGGCTGACCTCTCCATGCACGAAAGCACATGACATTTTGCGGAAGTACACATATGAAGGAGAGTACGGAATGTGCAGGATAGTATCATTATTATATGACCTGTCATCGCCTCATGATGCAGTCATGGTGCAGATCCGGATGACGGTGTGCACGGTGAAGGGTGCAAGTGGTCGCCGCATTCTTGCGAAAGGATATACTACCATACTAAACTATTTCAAGGACCATTTTTTGCCCGGTTGATGTTTTGTTGCGAGTATGTTATGTTTCTTGTTTTCTGTAAATGAATGATTCATTACCTTTATACAGCATATCAATATAAATTTTTGTACGAACAATGTGAATATTTCCAAAAACATTTCGAAGGTTCCTCACAAGAAACATGCAAAAGGACTAAAGAAGAGTCGGTTATTCCTAATTCTTATGTTGGACTCCAGGAAATAGAGACGCTCTTGGAGACAAACGCTGCTTGAAACGATTCTCCCTCGCAGACATAGCGGCCGCCACAAAGAACTTCAGTAAAGACAATGTACTTCGAGAAGGAGGCTATGGCACAGTATATATAGGAGTGAAGGAGGATGGGGAGAAGTGGGCTGTAAAGAGGGCAATTAATGCCTTTATAGTGAGCTTACAAGCTTTTAAGCAGGAGTTAAGAAGACCTAGAAAAAGAGTTTGCAAGAATGTCTATTTGGCTTGTCAATTGTTCTTGTCGTAAACATAGGGAAATACCGGCAAGTTCAAAAATGCCTGTGAGAGTCCACAAAAGTAAGTCAGGATTGAAAAAAACCATTTTCCAGTATCTCCCGCTGTCTCCTCCAAAATTTTGAGGTTCTTAATACCGTCTTGTTAGTTTCGGATTGTGTTGAAACAAGTTTCTGCATTTCCTATCTTCTGGCATTCAAGGCCAATTATTTCTATTACTCAAAATAATCTGCCTCTTTCACTCGTGCTTGAACTCCTTCCTTCCTTCCTTCCTTAACCCTCTTATTTGAAAATTTGTGTGATTATCACTTGGGTTATTGAAGGATCTTGAGCAAAAGACATTCACACTTAATAATTCACAAAACAGAGCAGACTGTTTCAGTCTTACTGCCAGATGTTGAATTGTAGTGAGGTGTTTGAGAGGCACGTTTTCCGTGCCGTGTATTCTAAAGTCTGTTGTGTGTTCTGCATATTAAGGCAGTAGTCAGATTGGGTTAATGAATTTAGTAAGAGATTAGTAAGAGATTAAGGGTGAGATATTATGTACAGAAAAGCTTCGGGTAATATAAATGTGTATTGGCCGATGTGATCTGTGAATGTTTTTTTTTGTGATTATTGGCTGTGCGATAACTTTGTAAGCCGTGTGAAATTTAGTGATCCTTTTTACATTTGGTATCGGAGCAGGCTTTGCTCCCAGTTAGGAGTGTGTGAGGTTCGGCAGGATGGGGAAGAAGAAGAAAGGCACTCCTTCTTCAGCTGTCGGTCAAAGGTTTACACCGGAGCCTTCGGAGGAGCAGCGATCCCCCGAGGTTCCTTCCCGTGAGCCTAGTGAAAGGGAACTCAGCTTTGGAAGGGGCTTTGGAGGGGACAGACCCGGTTTTTTTCCTAAGTCCGAAAAATCTCTTCCTCCGGATCCCTTAAGTCAGAATAGGGCCAGCAATGGTACCAGTGTTGAGCCCGGTCCTCGTTTCACTTTTGATGAGTGGATGTGAGCAATGAAAGAGAGGAGTGAGTTAGAAAAGGAATTTAGTAAACGGAAGAAGAAAATGAAAGAGCCGAGTCCCAGCTCCAGTGACAGTGAGAGTTCGGAAAGCTCAGAAAGTTCAAAGTTCAGAAAGCAGTGAAGATGAAAAAACAAAGAAAAATAGGAAACGAAAGGAAAGGCAAAAATGGTGGACGAAGACTTGGATGTTGGAGATGACGTTGAGAAAGATATTTTTTTCAGATGCCCGGAAAAAGCCATATTGTTTAATGGTTCTAATTATATGGTTTGGAAAAAATATATCAGAGGACAGTTGGTAGAACGAAAAACTTGTGGAGGATAGTGATTGGTGAAGAAAAGAGGCCCAAGGATCTGCAAGGTCGACAGTTGTGGTTGCGAAAGGATATTTAGGATATTTTCGCTTACACGGGATTGATGCAAAGTTGTACAGGATCGGCTTTAGACTTCTTTTTGGCCTACGGCACTGCACATGAGTGTTGGGTGGGTCTTGAGGGTCAGTTTGAGAAAGGAGTACAAGATAAGGGGCAATATGTCTTCAAAGAATTGATTCAATTCAAGTTTAGGCCAAATGAATCAATTGATGATCCCCTTAAGAGGTTTAATATTCTTGTCGAACAACTTACCAATCTTGGAAGAATGTTAGATGAAGATTACAAGCTTCAAGTTTTTCTAAACGGTCTTCTAGAGTTTCTTCGAAATCCTTGTGATATCCTCCAGTCCAAGAAGCGGACAACTTATGAGCAACTAGCGGACAACTTATGAGCAACTTATGAGTATGCAGTGAGCTATTTAAAGAAAGTAGATAAAGCAAGGGAAGGTTCGAGTAAAGGAGCCGGAAAAAGAGCCTCGCTCAATGTTGCAGCCGCACCAGAAACCTCGGATCTCAACCTACCTCGTAGAGAGGCTCCAAGGGGAACACCTCGAGGTCGAGGTGGCGGCGGTAGAGGAGGTGGAAGGGAGAAACCGAGTGGCAGTATGGTTCAGGCTGATTCTAATGCCTTGAATGTTACGTGCTATAAGTGTCAAAAACCAGGACACTTTAAGGCCGAATGCCCAGACAAGGACAAGCAGTGTTACACTTGTAAGCTATAAGTGTCAAAAACCAGGACACTTTAAGGTCGAATGCCCAGACAAGGACAAGCAGTGTTACACTTGTAAGCGTTTGGGGTCATGTGAGTACGCAATGTTTTGATCGAATTGATGGAGGTTTGGAAAGAGGAGGTGGTCGAGGTGATCGTGGCCGTGGCCGTGGTGGAGGCCGAGGTCGTGGGCCCAGTCGTGGAGGAAGTCATGGGTATTACATGGAGTTTGGTGACAAGCTTGGAGACGGATTCCAAAATTTCTCGATTTCTCTTGACATGGATTTGGATTCGGTTGTTGATGAGGATGTTACTACGGAGTGGATTATTGACTCCGGTGCAACTCATCATGTTTGTACGGATAAGACACTCTTTGAGGAGATGACCACGTTGACAGTTCCAAAAAACATTAAGGTTGCTAGTGGCCATGTGATCCCAGTTGATACAATCGGAACCGTTCGGCTTGATTTACCGGTTCAAGATGTGTTCGGAAATGAGAGAGTGAATTCAACGAGGTTTCACAATGCTCTTTATATTCCGAATGGAGCCGTGAATCTCGTTAGTGTTCCAGAGATTCAGAAAGCTGGCGTTTAAGTGGTTTCAAAATCAGATTTGAGTATCGTAGTGGAGAATTCTAAAAGGACACAAGTGGCTTCTGGATTCGTGTCGGATAGCATTCATAGTTGTTTAATTTGGAAAAGACCGGAAGTTAAGGGTCAGGCCGTGTCTATGGCTAATCAGTTTTCACTCCAAAAGGGTAACCTCAGTCTATGGCATCACCGTATGTGCCATACCTCCGAGGGGAATGTTAAGCGGATGATTTGGAATTCTTTGGTTCGAGGAATGGAACTCACTACCAGAGAGAAGGTGAACGGATGTGGTGGTTGTAGTAAAGGGAAGCAAAAACGCAAGCCACATCCTGTTAAAGATGTAAAGTTTCGTGCCAAAAATCCATTGGAACTAATTCATGTGGATCTTTGTGGCCATGTTATGCCAAGGTCGTTTGGTGGGCATCTATACATCTTTGTCATTGTTGATGACTACTCACGGAAATCTTGGGTGCATTTGTTGAAGCATAAATCGGATACTTTTGAGAAGTTTCAAGAGTGGGTTGTGATGGCCGAGCGTCAATCGGATTTTAAATTGAAATCGGTGAGGTCGGATAACGGAGGTGAATTTGTGGCTTTCACGGAGTTTTGTAAGGAGAGGGGGATTAGGCAGCAATTTACGGCTCCTTATTCTCCCGAATCGAATGGAATTGCGGAGAGAAAGAATCGAACTCTCCAAGAGATGGTCCGTGCCATGATACATAGTAGTGGGCAAAATTTCTTCTTGTGGGGAGATGCCATTCTTACCGCGAATTACATTTGCAACCGGCGGTTGACTTCAATTTCGGGTGATAAGAGCCCGGATGAGTTGTGGAGTGGGATTGTGCCGTCTTTCCGGCACTTACGCATTTGGCGATTTAAGGCAACCGTCTATGTTGAACGTACACAAAGGACGGGGAAATTTTCAGCAAGGAGTTGGACGGGAATCTTTGTGGGGTATAGCATCAAAGGGAGCTTGTATCGTGTGTATGATCCAAGTAGGAGAGTGGTATTTGAATCTCGGAATGTTGATTTCCACGAGGATCTTAAATACGTAATGGAATCGGCTGGGAAAGTACAAAAGGATTTAGATTTCGAAGAGAAACATGAAGTGGAAGAAAATTCAAATTTGCAAGAATCGGATTCTGATGAGGAAGAAGTTCCTCTTACCAAAGTTAAGTTCGATCGGTTTGTTCCAATTCAAAAATCAAATTCCGATGTCCGAAGTGATGGGACTTTGAGTTCTCGATCTTTAGTAAGAAATCAGTCCACATTAAAATCAAAAGAAAGCTTACCGTCAGTGAGGGAAGAAAATGACAAGGAAGAAGATGTGACTGTGGTTCGGCGAAGTACCCGTGAGACGAAAGGGAAGAAACCGGCCAGATTATCGTATGATCGACATCGTGGAGATGTTTCGAACTCTAATTACTTTATCTCGGAGGCTTAAGAGGATGACTTCCTCTTATAGCAACAAGTGAATGACACAATTTCTTGTTCTGGAGATCCTCAATCTTATTCGGAGGCTCGGAATTCGAGTGAGTGGGAAACTAAGTGGAAGTCCGCTTGGGAAAAGGAATATAAGTCAATTATTGATAATCAGACTTTTAAAGAGGTAGAATTGCCATCGGGTAAGAAAGCTATTGACGCCAAATGGGTATTCAAGAGAAAGACTGGTGCGTCTGGTGAGGTGATAAAGTATAAAGCGAGATTGGTGTGCAAAGGTTTTTCAGCAGCGAGAGGGGGTTGATTATACTGAATCCTATGCTCCCGTTGTTAAGTTTGATTCTTTGAGAATGATTGTGGCCTTGGCGCCGGCTAGTAAGAAACACATCCATCAAATGGATAAGAAACACATCCATCAAATGGATGTGGAGACTGCTTTCTTGAATGGTGAGCATGAAGAGGAAGTATATATGAAAGTTCTTGAGGGGGTTGCTTCTCAACCCGGTATTGTGTGGAGACTTCGGAAGTCTTTATATGGGCTGAAGCAAGCCCCGAGAACGTGGTATTTGAGACTTCATAAGGTGTTAATTGATTTCGGTTTTGTTTGGACTACCTCGGATTCCGATGTTTATGTGAAGGGTGAAGGTGAGAATCAAGTGATATTTTCAGTTTATGTTGATGACTTCATCATGACTTCGGATAGCTTGATTGTGATCATGGATTTAAAGGCATTTATGCGGCAACATTTTAAAGTGACGGATTTAGGAGAAGTTAAATATATTTTAGGAATTGAAGTTATTCGGGATGCATCTGGATGCATCAAGCTCAGTCTGGAGCAATATTGCAAGGAGGTTTTAGCACGGTTTTCTATGTCCGTTGCTAAACCACTTTCGACTCCTTTGGATCCGAAAGTGCAATTTTCTAAGTCGGAAAATTTGGAGACAGTTAATGTGCCGTATCGGGAAGCAATCGGCAGTTTGATGTATTTGAGTGTGGGAACGCGTCCAGATATTTCTGCTGCAATTTCTGTTGTCAGTTGTTGTCAGTAGGTATTACCAGGCACCAAAGAAACCGCATTGGGAGGCACCAAAGAAACCGCATTGGGAGGCAGTGAAACGTATCTTCCGTTATTTGGTTGGCACGATCAATCTCGGATTGGTGATTCAATCGAATGGAGATTTGGAATGTTTTGGCTACTGTGATGTGGGTTCGGGAGGAGATTATGATTCCGGAAAATCAACTTCTGGATATGCATTTATATTCGGTGGAGCTGCTATATCATGGAGTTCTAGGCTCCAGCCAACTGTGGCCGAGCCGACTGTGGCCTTAAGCTCTACAGAGGCCGAATATATGGCAGCCTGTCATGCGTCGAAGGTTGCAGTTTGGGTGAAACAAATACTCGAAGAGTTAGGCATTCCAGTTGGATGTATAAAAGTATTTTTTTGATAGCATAAGTTATATGGCACTGATCATAAATCCTGTATTTCATAAAAGGACTAAACATATCAAAATTCGGTGGCATTTTATTCGAGATTTAATGAGAGAAAAGGAACTTGAATTTGTCTTTGTTCCTATTGTAGAGGAAGCAGCTGACATGCTTACTAAGTCAGCTATGCAGGATGTCTTTGTAAGAGGTAGGCCTAAGCTATGCTTGCTGTGAAGTGAGAGAGTATTCCACAATGAGAGGGGGAATGTTTGGACATTGGTGGAATCGGGATTTAGGCGAATTGATTTGCTGTTCGATTTGGCGACTAAGTCTTGTGAATCGGTTCGCGTCACTTCATTTGTTCGTTCGGTACGGTCAGATGTTTGTTATACGTGTGTTTTGGTTGGTATTGTTGCATGGTACCGCGTGTGCGGACCAGCAGACTGTTTCAGTCTTACTGCCAGATGTTGAATTGTATGTTGAATTGTAGTGAGGTGTTTGAGAGGCACGTTTTCCGTGCCGTGTATTCTCAATTCTGTTGCGTGTTCTGTATACTAAGGTAGTAGTCAGATTGGGTTAATGAATTTAGTAAGAGATTAGTAAGAGATTAAGGGTGAGATATTCTGTGAATGTTTTTTTTGTGATTATTGGTGAATGCTTCCGCTGTGCTATAACTTTGTAAGCCGTGTGAAATTTAGTGATCCTTTTTACAAGGTGCATGCACGACAAATGTTCCCCACAGCTTTAAGATTTTGTCCTTTTGTGGACCAAAATTACATAACGCTGAACTCGTCACAATTTTTTTCGTATGGTATAAAAGGTACATGCATATTGTACATTTGTATTATATCATCATAAACAGTTGATGGAACAGAGGTGTAAAAAAAAACATAAGAAAACGAAGGACGTTTCTCGAAAATGTTTTCTTATCCAATTTTGTCAGAGGCTCTGATTCGCTTTATCCAATTTAAAGGCAACCGTTTTTATCCTAATTGGCTTCCTAAGAACTGGACTTGAGGCTACTCTCCAAAAAACCAACACATAATAGATATTTATATTCTTCAATCGTACGAAAAAAAAAATCCACCCAATAATGGCACCGCGAATATGGGAAACAAATAGTTGCCGCATATTCTCGCTCAAATATTCACGAATGGTGAATATTCTCGAGTGGTGAATGTTCTCGTAATAAAACCAATGACTATGCTTGAAAACAAAAATCTGAAAATAAGTTATAATAGGGCATTAGATATCCTATCGGGGCCCAACGGTTTGTGACATGGGCACAACGAAGTTTGAATCAGAAGACCCCATAATGATTGAATACCGTTTTGGGGAAGTATATCCAGTCTCTTGAACATCAATATCGTCCAAATCTATGGCTTGTTTATCCAGCATTGTATTCTTTATTTGTACCAAAAGTTGGGCAACTTCCTCCATGGATGGGCGGCTTTCCGGATCCTTCTCGGTGCAGATAACACCCAATCGTGTGAGTTTCCTTAGAGCCTCTTTGTGGTACATTCCACCCAACTGGGGATCGACAATCGATTCAATGTGTTTCACGTGAGGTTGAATCTGTGAAAAACATTCATGTTTCCGTAATTCCGTTAGTTGATATTTGCATCCATTTACATGTGGTCCATTTTTTGGGCTTAAAGGGGATGGAATATATAATGAAGTCAGTACTTGTATCTAATGAAGTCATGAAGAACTTCCAAAACATACTGTAAGCATCAGAGAAAGGCGAATACAATATACGCTCGTCCACCTAGTCGAACAAAAAACAATTAATATTATTCTATCTTATGAGTCCAAAATCCCGAAGAACGTAAATTTTTCAAGTGGTTTCCGTGAGCAAAAAAAGCTTTTTCAAATCTAACGGAAACCCAAAGAGTAATTTTTCACGAACGAAAGAGTAAAGTTTCTTGAATGGTTTAGCAGTTTAAAATAACGTTTTTAGAAATACCGTGTAAAAGTGTTTTGAAATATTTTTTGACATTTATAATCACTTTCAAAGAAGCTGATTAAACGTGTGACATGACATCGTTTCCAAGGTGTTTTTAGTTCCAGAACAAAAAGAAATGAAAAGGAATCGTTGCTTTAACAGACGTTGAGGAACCAGCAAACCAAAATTGTGTCGCAAAAAGGAAAAGGAAACAACCACATTTGGAGACAACCACAAAGACTTAAGTGCCTTAATTGCCTGTCAAAACTGGACCAATTTACCTCCGGTTTCCACTCACCCAATGCACCAAAGTATCCAAAGTGGGATCGTCTTCCGGCGCCGAGTCGTCCTTCACAAGCGCTCTCCTCCCGGTGATAAGCTCAAAGAGGACCACTCCGAAGCTGCATTCATACATTCACCACAAAAAAGAGTTGAAAAAAAAAAGTCTCTTTGACTCTACCCATCAAACAAAAGTTACTAGGAATTTCTCGGGCTTCTTAGTGGGCCTCATGTCAGTATTCACCTTCAAAAAAACCGTAAAAATATCCAAAAAAGGAAAAAAATTGTCACACATGCCACACACGCTTCCCAATACCTGATGTCATCATTTGAATCACCACTAACTGGCAAGGACAAGGTTTTGCTTACCTGTATACATCGCTTTTTGAAGTGACTAGGGATGTTTTCAAATATGCAGGATCAATGTATCCTGGAGTTCCAGCAATTTTAGTTTTTCCAGAAGTGTCATTATTTATGTCCGAGATCTTTATGTACCCTTGAGTTCCCACAATTTCGCCTTTATCGGTAACGGCAATCACGGTTGCTGGGTTGTCCTTTAGCAAGCCGAAGTCTGCAATTTTGCCCTGGTAAACAATGACCCCAATTCCCAAAAACCTTTAGCTGGTCACAAGATAAAAAAATTGTTATTTCACCTAAATAGTTACTTATAACTTGTAAGGTTGTTGAATACAGGCAAGCAAGATGAGCCGTTTACTATCGGGATGCAGGCCGACCACACTTTATCATTAATCTCACTTAATCTATATTAATATATAATATACTTATTGAAAATAACATCACTTAATCGTGAGGACTGATATGAGAGTTGTTGGTGCAATGGCTACCGCACTGCTCTAGTCAAAGGTCCCACTGCTCTAGTCAAAGGTCCCAGATTCAAGCCCTCGCCGGCTCTATTTTCCAAAGTATGGGATATGCCGAACTCCAGATTGCGGATATGCCTGCTGACGTATGGAAATTATACCGATCGATACCCGGATCCACAATAAAAAAAGAACTCCACCAGGCACGATACCAGCCGACAGGTGGTGGAGTGGTTAGCGCGTTCATTGCTACACGTAAACGTTTCCGGTTCAAATCCTGACCGGCTCGTCAATCCCTTTCAACGGGGTATATCCTCTCTCTATCTCTGCAGTCTACGAATTTTAACAACGCCAAACCCCAAGATTCTGCGGATTCTGAATTTAATAGGCGCAGGAGGAGGCCCCTCAGGAAAAAGAGAAGATTCCGCCAATAAGGAATCGACACATGCTTAGGAGTCCAGAAAAAGTCGTGGTTTTGTTTGGCGTAAAACCTTACAGTTTTGGGCATTTTATTTATTTTTCATTGCAGAATGTTTACCCTACTTTATCTCCGTGGATATTACAATTTGAAAAAAACGTTACAATAGAAATGGTCCATTGTAAGGCTTGTTACCATTGCAAAAAACGACAGCTAAGCAAACGCCACAACAAGCCACAAGTCAATAGGGTACTTATATACGACAGAAATACTGTGGTTACTGACAATAACCTTCATTCCGACGTCACTACAATTACTTTGTTTGCCCCAATAGCTCTTCATTGAAAAAAAGGGAAGCGGTGCTTCTGATTTGAGGCAACACAGCTAAGTTAATGATTTAATGGCTAAGTTTTAGAGTATACCTTGAAATTGTGGTTGACCAAAATATTGTCGGACTTAATGTCTCGGTGAATGACGGTGGCTCCCGCATAGTGGTGCAAATAGCGAAGGCCTTCCGCGACATCAATTGCTATCTCCACCCTTTGCTGAAACGTTAAACTTTCCCCTTCAACATCACCAACAACCACACAACAATGGCAAAACTAAAGAAAATTTCTTGCATTTAATTCTATATTTTGAACCGTTACTCGGAGGAATTTCCAAGTCAACTCCTAGAGGTTGCATGAGCTGCTTGATAAAAACCAAAAGCACAACAGTAGAGTCACATATGAGGTTACCAAAATACGAGACTTAAGCAGAGAATAGATAAGGAATTAAAATAGTTTTTGACTAATTTAATCTCCTGAATGTAACAAATAGTACGTGTATTCACAATTGCGGAACGCTGGAATGTTGAAGGAACGTGTTGGAAATAGCCTCTGGTAGATATTACAGGCAGGTTGCTTAGGCATAATCTAGGATTCCAGTTTTACTCTCTTGTCTAGCCTAGACTCTGGGATTCCGTACACACTACTGCTTTCTGTTCCTCTCACCTGAACGGTCAGAAATCCTGCCGGATTCTCATCTATGATTATCTCCCAGTCGGTTTCCTAGGCTGTCTCCTAGTGAAGCCCCCAGGTCCATAGCCTAGCTTGGATCTTAATTTTTTCTCTTCCCGCTTCCTTCCGTCCCTCTCCTCTTTCCCTCTCTTCCTCCCTCCCGCTCTTCCTCCCTCCCTGCTTCCCCCCCCCTTCCTGCCTCTCTTCCTCCTTCCCTCCCTCCCTCTCTTCCTCCCTTTCTCCCTGCTTTCCTCTCTTACTCTCGCCCTCCCTGCCTACCCCTCGTCCTCCCTCCTTCCCTCCCTTCCTCCCTTCCTGTTTCTTTCTCTTCCTCCCTCCTTCCATCCCTCTCCTCCTCTCTCCCTCGCTTCTTCCCTCCCTTCTGTCCTGTCAAACCTCGTTTTGCGTCAGTCATTTTCCCAGGAGGTTCTCCTACCATAGCTGAAGTATATTTAGTCAACTCATACTGAACTAAAGTCCCTCTTGTCTTAGCCTATTTTGAGTCTTTTTTGTTTTTAGTCATGGCTCTAAACTCTATAGGACTTCTACAAAATATTTACGCAATGTTGCCCGATACTTGGTCAAAATCGGAATTAATCGCTTTATTTTCACACGATTCTGACCTAATATCGGGTAACGTTCTAAAAAAAACATTTCAACATTTCTTGCAGTATTGCGCTAGTGGGAATGCCCCTACTGTCAGCTACACCCATTTGGAAGAGTGGAATATTTTGGTAAAATAAACGCGTTAAAGATAACAGAAAAACAGTGCGCTACACTTAGGAAAATCTTTTGCAATGGTTCGGAAATGATTTTCTTCGGTTTTTATTCGAATAAAAGCATTCATCTCCTCAACCTTGGATGCTGCAGGTTTAGTTACTTCGTTGCGTAAATGTCGCTGAACTAAATTCATGCATCGCAAACTTTCAACTTTGACACTTAGGAGCTTCACTTTCTCGAGCTCCACCAGATATTCTTGGAAAGACAAATGATTAAAATGAAAAAATTGATGACCGAAATTCCAGATGAAGACAACAAATTGTGTACATTAGACGGCTGAATATTGACTGTAACAAACATCCTCAAACAGTTGATTTCTAAGCATAGTCTCCACCATACAAAGCAAATCATCTCAGCAATTCAATTTATGCTGAGTTGTATGCCATCTTTGTATGACATTAACAACAGTTTTCACGCTATATTGTGTAAGAAAATTAGAATGATTTTGTCAGAGATTCTGGTGTAGACACACGAAGTGGGGTGGTCATGTTTTCTTTATACACAAATATGATCTACACTGTTCGATTGGACAACATCAATTTGAACAAGTTGAAACAATTTGAAGAAATGGTGCTTAATTTGTAAAGGGAAACTTGGATTATCATGCGCTGAGCAAACCTTCGTCGTCATGAAGGAGTTTTTTTAAACTGCCCTTCTCCATGAACTCGTACACAAGAATTTGCTCAGTGCCCTCATCGCAATATCCCAAAAGTTGAACAATATTGGTATGGCTCATTTGAGAGATGATGTCCACCTGTAGAATACACCATAGACGGACAGGTGAAAAGATGAAAATTAGGTCAAAAGATATTCATTTTCAGTTCAGAGTTAATCTCACTTATAGCATGTATCAATAATACTTGTTTCATTCTCCGAAACCATAACCCTAATGATGGTCACCCAAATTTTCCAATAAGAGAGTAGGAAGGAAGGAAGGAAGGAGTAGTGAAAGGGGCAGATTATTTCGAGTAATAGAAAAGATTGGCCTTGAATGCCAGAAGATAGGAAATGCAGAAACTTGTTTCAACAGAATCGGAAACTAACAAGATGGTATTAAGAACCTCAAAATTTTGGAGGAGACTGCGGGAGATACTTTATAATGGTTTTTTTCAATCCTGACTTACTTTTGTGGACGCTCACATGCATTTTTGAACTTGTCATATTGACCTATGTTTACAACAAGAACAACTAACAACCCAAATAGACATTCTTGCATTCGCTTCTTGTGGGTCTTCTTACCTCCTGCTTAAAAGCTTGTAAGCTCACTATAGAGGCGTTAATTGCCCTTTTTACAGCCCACTTCTCCCCATCCTCCTTCACTCCTATATATACTGTGCCGTAGCCGCCCTCTCCAAGCACATTGTCTTTACTGAAGTTTTTTGTGGCGGCCGCGATGTCTGCGAGGGAGATTCGTTTTACGGAGCGTTTATCTCCAAGAGCGTCTCTATTTCCTGGAGTCCAACATGAGAATTATGAATACCCAACTATTCTTTAGTCCTTTTGCATGTTTCTTGTGAAAGAACTTCGACATGTTTTCAGAAATATGCAAAATGTTCGTACAAAAACAAACATTTATATGCTATATAAATAAAATGAATCAAT
Source organism: Zygnema cylindricum (assembly GCA_037447655.1). NCBI lineage: Eukaryota > Viridiplantae > Streptophyta > Zygnematophyceae > Zygnematales > Zygnemataceae > Zygnema > Zygnema cylindricum. The sequence continues at coordinate 113,236 of JBBHKE010003171.1, forward strand.
CATTTACAAAAAACAAGAAACATAACATACTGGCAACAAAACATCAACCGGGCAAAAAATGGTCCTTGAAATAATTTAGTATGGTAGTCTATCCTTTCACAAGTTCACGTCGAACAATTGCACCCTTCACCGTGCACACTGTCATCCGGATGTGGGGCAAAAAGGATATAATTTTGAGACCATTCCATTGCATGTTTCTTCTAGGAAAGTTTTTTCTTTATGCATGTCGACAATAGAGAAAATGAGGAAAAAAACGTAGGAATTGGAAATCGCACTATAGTCTTGTGGCATTAGCCATATGAAAAACATTGTGATGTTGCATTTTTTGCAATTTACTTTATGCTCCATCTTAAATAGAAAGAAATCATGGGAAAATAACACAGATGCTGAGTTTAATTAATTTATATCGGTTCCTTTACATGTTTCAATCGAAGGGTCGATGGGTCTTCCACGTGCAACCATGGTCACGTGTTTGAATGACCTCAAGGCAAGGCGTGACAATTGTCGGCAGATTATGAAGTCCGTGTAGTCCATCACGATTCTACAATGAGGGAATGATCGAGGTGTGATTGTTAATTTGACAAGCACGGGTTTTAGGGCTTGAGCCTCACTTCGGTAACACAGGAAATAGCAGCAGCCTAAAAGGCCTATTAGGGAAAGGACGGCCGCCGTGGACCCCGCAACGACTCCAATTAGAAGGCCATTGGATTTGCTGTCGCCTACCACGTGTCGCACAACCATGCAACCAATGGTAAGAATGGGTTCAAAATAGGTCAGTATAATTAGGTATCTCAAAAATGACTAACCAATAGTTACAGGCTTTGAGTTAAACCTCACACAAGATAGCCAGTTATACAAAACGTATGATGGAAGAGAAATTTGAGGAATGAAAACTGATTAGTATAGTGAAGATTAAACTGTTAAAATCGCACTATAATTTAGAGCTAATCTAGTTGCGATCTGTTGTTTTGGTTGCATCTATTAACCTTTTTGTAACTCTGGAAATTTGAGAACTGCCTAATCACTAAAAAACATTTTCAAAGCTTATCAGTAATAACTATAAATATTTAGCAGAAATCATTCCATCTACTTCCATAGCTGATGAAAAGATGTCCAAAGAGGGCAACCATGTGGGCAAAATATTTGGTCCAAAATTCATTTTTTACCAATCCTAAACATTTACTTAGTTTTAGTGTGGTTTTTATCAATATTAAAGAAGATGACACTGGAACTTTTAGGCCTATTTAAAGTTTCATCTGGAGCCAAGAGCCTCTAACGGCACCCCAAACTGTCGAAGATAATATATCTTACACCAAAACCGAGAAAACTAAACCGTGTATCGTTATTAGTGTTAATGTTTTTTTCGACACTTAAAACATCTTTTCTCCGTACACAATTGTCCAAATTAGACCACCAATCAGAAGCTGAGAATGTTACTTTGCAATCGCAACCGTCAGATCCAACATCCAACAAGTGTGTTCGGAGAAAAGATGTTTTAAGAGGCGAAAAAAACATTAGCACTAATAACGATTCACGGTATAGCAAAACAAGGGCGCATATTATTAAATGGGCAACAAACCGAGAAAACAAAGTATCACACTAAAAATTGCAAACAGACTGTGTGCCAAATGTGTGCCAAATATCAAAATCCCTGGACTCACCGAGAGGCGGAGGAGGGGACGGTGGTGGGGAAGGCGGCGGTGGTGGTGAAACTGCAAATTTCAGAAGATAAAAAAGACACCTAACAAATTAGTATCACTAAAGCGATTCAAATGTTTTTGATGAAATTTAGTTTACCATTTCAGTGGCCAATGCTAAACTTGGAAATAAACTCAAAAAACTTGTTGTTAAACTTTTCATCTAAACAAGTATTGCTAATCCTTAGTTGCACGTGTATTTAGAAGTCAGTGCAAGTACAAAAGCTAACAGATACAAAACAGGATATTCTCCTGTGTTCTTCAATTGGAAGACTGAAATATTAATACCCCATCCATCATAGACAAAAACCTAAGAAAACCCAAAAAAAAACCCTAACAAACCACATGGAAATACAACTTAGAGTTATTACGGTTCACACTAACTATGATAATGAAAGAAAATTTTGGGTCAAACCATACAAATCCTAGGTTATATAGCATGTACCAAAATAGTGTGTGGTCTTTATGTGATTCTCTAATTTTATAGATCTCAAGACTTTGGTGTGAACAGTCCAGACTAATAACAATGCAAATTGTAGTAAAATAAGAATTGTTTCTCTTGATCCTCCAAACTTGCGCGTTTGCCTCAATTTTTATTCTAAGTCCTCCCCCTAAGGCTAAGTTAGGAAGTGCACTCACCATAGCTTCGCACATACAAATCCCACCCGATTCTATTGACTCGACCTGTGTCGTTGAGAATAAGTTGTTTCTGATAACAACACGCGTTCCCATCGTACACAAAACCCAAACAGGTGCAGTTGGTGGAGCAGAGCTCTTGGCACCAAATGAGGACAAAACTTTCTGGTATGTTATAATAGCAGTAGTGATCCATGTCATTGGATGGAGAATCTTTGCCAGAAATTCCTATATATTTATCTGACAATCCATTTTCTACGCATGTTGACCCGCCTGTGTTCAAGTTACCGACAACAAAGAAAAACAATCAGCACAAAAAAGACTAGTCACCACCATCTCCCTCTCCCTCTCCCTCTCTCTCCCCCTCCCCCTCCCCCTCCCCCTCCCCTCCCCCCTCCCCCTCCCCCTCCTCTCTCCCCCCTCCCCCTTCCCCTCCCCCTCCCTCTCCCTCTCCCTTCCTCAAGAACACTAGTGAAAATAATTTGAGAAAAATCGTTGCCTGTACATAACCACTTAGATTGTAAACTCAATAGACATCCATCATGAAAAGAAAAAAATTAATACCCAGCTTGATCCTTTATCGGCGCTTAAAAAAATAATATGTCCGAGCTTCTCATTTTTATTCACTTTCTTGCCGCCAATTCAGCATGAGAAACTCACCAACAGATCGTACATATAAACTAGAATCTTCATATACTTCCCACAAATCACTTGAGGCATCAAACTTTTTTGAACAAATGGAATCTCCGGAGTATCCTGCGACCAGATTAAAAGCTACGCAGTCGCAGTCTGCCGTACAGAGGGCCTTGCATTGGTCGAATGTGTCGTCCACCGATCCGATTAATTGGAACTCTTCGATGTTATACTGGGGCAAACGTGTATTGTTGTATTTAGTGTAGCTGTCGAACCTTCTTGTGCATATCGCTGCCATAATTTAGATGAACACAAAAAATAAGTATTCAAGTTACATAAGCCCTTGGCTTTGAAGATAAAAAGAAACATTACTGGTGTGCAAACAAATGAATAAAGCACTTTAAAACTCAATTTCAGACGCAAGACACAAAACAAATATGCTTACTTTCATTCAAAAAAAGTTGTATGAACAAAACCTAATTTCCCAAGTCTGGTATCCACCTGCAGTAGTTCAATCGCGGAGGAGAGAAATGCAATATTATATCGTGTATAGTTTCAAAGGAAAAAACAAAACAAAACATAGATGGCATACCATAACATAACATTAATAACATTACATCGATGCCCCTAAATTTCACCCCTTGAACCGAAAACATAATCAATGCCACTAACTTTTTTTTCTTTAGTGCTACTTCTTTACGGTACAGAATCTCCCTAATTGAATTAGAATCAACAACACGGATATAAAGTCCACGCTAATAATCCCTTTAAAAACCATTCACGGTGCACCTCCCTGTAGGGGACGTCCTCTTTATGGCTCCTTTTATGCAAACCATAATGGTGGATCCATTCACCAACCAAAACCATTCATGCCATGCATCAATTGTGTGAGGGATACAAGAGTTTGTTATTATGACATAAACAGTAGAAGTTTGTATTTATGGGCATGTTGCAAACTTGAACATCCAAATTTCATCCCTTCATCAAAATAAAGCAAAATACATCAAATAAGTATATGGAACGACAAAAATAAAAACATTGACTAACAAGTATAAATTTCCAAATTAAGTTGATGTCATCATAGTTCATGATGATGTACCTGAAGGTGGTGGTGGAGAAAGAGGTGGTGGTGGAGAAATAGTACTAGGAGGGGGTGGTGGTGATGGTGGGAGTGATGCTAAAAAACACATGAGAAGCATTTAAACAATGTTAGAAATGAAACATGTAGTTTTGCTTCACTGGTAAAAATGCAATCAATGTTGAACATGGAACTTTATTAAGGTATGTTTATTCTAAAACTGTCTTTTGGGCGAAACACGTCTAATGAGGGTTTTTAAGGTTTTTCTGGTCATTTCTTTTGATCCATAAGTCTTGAATGAATTTTAGTGTGTATCGGTTTTACCTCGTTTAAACATCCAGGCATGCACTCAATAGAAAAATTGACCAAAAAAAACATTAATTCAATTGACACTATTGTGTAAGTGAAACTGTGTTATTTGATAATGTTATAATGTTTGAGTGGATCCACAGTGAAAGGTGAAAGATCTACAAGGCATTATATCATGGAATTTGTATGATTTTTTTTTTAATTAGAGGTTCTTATAGCAGTAGCATTCAATTTGAGACGAGTCAAGCAAGAAAAACAAAAAAAACAAAAATATGTCACCATACATTTTGGAAAATGTTAAACTATGACTTTAGGAATTAGGAACCTGTATTTTACATGATCTTCATCACCATTATATTATTTTCCCTTTTTCAAAGATTTTGTAAATCCACAATAGGCTAGTAGCCGAACCTATTTTCAGGCGTTATATGTTTAAGATCGTCATTTCCAACTCTAGTGTTGCATGTGTAATTGGAAAGTGGAAAATCATATGAAAATGCTTGAAACCCCTCCTATTTCCCTATATTTGGCCACAACCCATGTACCGTCACTGATTTTTGTAACACCCCCTTGGCTATAGAATGGCGATAGAAGTACACTTACCGTTTTGTCGTACATACAAGACTACGGTTGGGTCTAGATTTAGACTGGAGGCGTTGAGAAGAGAGCTTTTAAACCAACAAGTGTGGTTGGCCCCATTGTTAAGGGTTTCAAGAGAAAAAGCCACACAGCTGCAATTCGCCACACATGTTGCCGTACAATTTATCACAGTTTTTGAAAGACCCAAAGTGGAGTTAAATGTGGACTCGTCATATCCTTGTGAATTTTTGCCCTCGTACGTCGTAAAGGTGGAAAGTTTTCCCGCACATGTCGTCGCACCTGTACGGACAAAAATAAGTAAGAAACGAAAAAAGATAGGATTCATTCTTTCTGGTTGTCTATGTTTTGGACCCTGCTCAACCACACATCATTTCTTTTCATGTAATTATACTTCAAAAAAGTACATATCATTTTGTCATGGCTTCTTTTTGTGTTTTTTTTCTTTCAGTACATTATCATCGTAGCTCGTGGGTTTTATATAGCCGTACAAATTTTAGCACCATCACAATTTACTGGTAGTTATTAAATATTCGTACAACTTTGGGGTAACATGTGATGACTTGTCAAAATCGTCTCCGATTGAGCAGACTTGATAGTAGAAATCCTTTCTTCACTTTTCTTACTGTAAGTCCTTAAGGGAAAGGGCATGGTGGGCAAAGAAAAGAGAAATAGGAGAAAGAGGCCAAAGGTAAAAGAGAAAGGAATCATGGCAAAGAAGAATAAGGAATCAAATAAGAAAGACTAAAATCAACATTAAGAATGCAAAGAGAGAAGCAACGGGGATAGAATGCCTTCTCGAAAGCCGCAAAAGAGGGAAAGGTTGAATTCGTGACGGCCAATGACATAGCCGTTGGACGGGAGAGTCAAAAACAAAAATATAATAATGTTCTATGGAATTATAGTGATAGAATCCCTAATCTACAATAAATATTGTGAAGGGACACTTTACATTACGCGTTAAAAGGTGCGACGGGATGAATCGACAAAAATAGATAATGTTTTAGTGAGCTACGAGACAAAATAATTACAACGATTGCAAAATGTTGCCGGATGATAGTAAAGGCATTTGTAAACGAACAACAATGTTAAATGAACCGACGTAAAGCTACGCGAAACGACACTACACCGTGTATCGCTATTACTTTAAAAGCGATACACGGTGTACGGTACCATACTAAACATAAAATACGCATTAAAGTACATTTGAAAAGTAGGTTTCACTAATTACACAATTGACAATTGTACTTCAACGAGTCACTTATTTTTTCCCTTGTTTCGTGTGCACTTATCCAACCAATGCCCCGTGCGCATATTACGCACGGAACTAAAGAATACCAAGTACGGTACGCATCAAACGATGTTGAAAAGTTAATAAAATGCGTACCCTACTTTGTATCCGTACAGGTTTCATACATTTACGTACAGTGTCCGTATATGTCCGTATTTTGAGGGTTATTTGGTGGAGGTTTTAAGGTTTTAGGGTACATCCGTATATTGCAGTATAACTGCCCCACACTTTTCATAAATCTACAGTGTCCGTATTTTCCGTACTTTGTACGGTTTTTGACTTTATGGTTCATAAAGAACATTTTCGTACATTTCCATATATTTCCGTACAGCTGCGTTACATTTTTCGTACATTTTCGTACAGAGTCTGTATTTTCGGTATTTTTAAGGGTTATTTTACTTTAGGGTTTGTAGGGTACATTCCCGAACATTCTCGTATATTTTCGTACAGAAGCGTTACATTTTCGTTCATTTTTGTTCAATGCTCGTACATTTTTGTACTTTTTTGGGTTATTAAAGGGGGGATTTTAATATTTTAGGGTTTTTAGGGTATACTGCCGTACGTTCCTTCATATTTCAGTACGGCTGCCTTAGATTTTCCGTTCTGTTAGGATTTTAAAGGTACACTTTTAGTACATTTCTGTTAAATTTCCGTACTTTTTAAGAATTTTTAAGGATTTCTTTTTCCGTACGTGACCATACATGGCCGTACAGAGAAATTTACACGAATTTTACAATAGTATGATACGTAATTTTCGTAAAAAAGTTGAAATCCGTACACATTGGACATCAACGATTGCAAGTGTTATCATTAACATTGTAAGAATCGGTAGTCTTTGGAAAGTACTTAGTAGTAATTAGTTCAATTAGGTATGTTACCCATATTGTTTCTTATGCGTGTTTGGCCCATGTAGTTGTTGTGTTTCAGTTGTTACTTCAAAATCGTTAAACACGTAATCTAATTTTGTCGTCTACCCATAAAATAGAAAATGAAACCTTATATGATTCTGCCAAATTTATATTTGCAAGCTTTAGTTTTGAAACAATTGGCCTTGGAGGGCCCATGCAAATCAGTTCATTTCTTTTCCATAATGCGAGAGCTTAGGAATACATCATTTCAAATATGAAAGGCGTACATCGCTATGGTGACGTCACATCCTCCCCTAAGCATTAGGTTATGAGATCTAGATTTCTCACAAGATATTTTTTCTGTTCGATTCGAACATTTGAATTCAAAAGAACAAACAAATGTGGAAAGGAAGATGTTTAGGCATAAAAAGCTTGATAACAAACAGAAACACGTCTAAAAGGTATTACATTTTTTTGTTTCCTCTCTCTTTTTGTTCCGTACAAAAAAATCATTTTCTCACAAATTTCAATGCTCTAAGCTCTTTCCAAAAAACTTTCTTTAACTGATTAACAACTCCCAGGCAGCCAGGCAGCCACTTCAAACAAAACCCTCCACATATAGCTTCAGTTGCCTCAATGTACGGTCAATGTACGGTCAGATTCAACTCACCTGCTCCTTCAGGAACAACGCTCAACGTCAGCAAAACCAGCACGAGTACGGAAATTCTCCACGTGTCTCGCAGCCTTGCCATTCGTACCAATCACGAAAGAAATCCTTCGCACGTGATTCTGCGGATCTGCGGATCCTCCGCACGAGCGATCGAAAAGCTGCAAAGCCCTGCTTGAGAAGTCAAAGCCGAAAGGAAATAAAACGAAACATGACTAGCTGCAGAAATCTGTGGTCGGAGAGTCACCGCATTTTTGGGCGTAATAAGACGAATTGGAAAAGTTTTGAACCAAAACAATAACCGTACTATTGGTGTAGCCTAAGCTTGTACGGACAGCCGGCGACCTACAGCTGTACGTTTGTACGGATGGTTTCTATAATTGCCTGAAGGGAAACGATTTGCGCAAGAGGAATTATTTGAGGCCGCAAGAGTCTGTCAGGAAGTTCAATAATGCACAAATTTACAAAATTAGGGTGCGTCTCCATGTACTTGAAACTTAGAGAATTTACTGTTTTTTAGCGCAGATCCGGCGGACCCGGAATTTAGATGTCCCTATGTGTAACAACGAAACTGTTAACGGTGTGACGATTGTATACGGTAACAATGCTCGTGACGGCTATTAACATCTACAATCTGTGAGGACGCACGTTATTTTTTGTAACTGCTTGTGACGTCGCATGACTTTTAGTGACATTTTAGACCATAGTTCAAAAGTAGGCTTTTTTATGTTAGGCCTTTGGTAGGCGCACAAAACTTTGCACAAAACTAGCGGAACATAGGCATACTGTATGTGTGTGCGTCATGCACACTCCTGTACGAACGTCCGAATATGACGTAAGATAAAAAAAACAGCGCGAGCCGCCGGACGAAATTTTTTAGCGAACTCACACGGCGTAGGATGACATTCCATGGGAAAAAAAACCGGGGAAAAAAAAAACGCGGACGGGCAACCAAACAAAATTTCTACCGTGAATGAACCACGGGAAAAAAAAAAAAGGTAGATTACAGATCCAGCAAACCGGCCACAAACTAAAAACTACCAAAGAAAGGAATACAGTTAAGGCAACATCCCAACATTGCATAAAATGTAAGGAAACACTATATGCGATTCTCTAGTTCACTGCACCGCCTATATGCGGTTCTCAAGTTCACTTCATCGCCAATCATCAGCTAATTCCTTTCCGGTTTTTTTTAAATTCGCAAATAGCGTAGTTTATTCTATATTTTTCATTACTCTAATTAGGGCTATTTTCCAAGTACCGTAAAAAATGAAAGAACGTTGTCTCTTAAATAGACTAGCTGTATAAACCATGGCTATTTTATATAATGAACCCTAAACCTCCGGGGGAGGGAAACGAATTTATGGAGAAGACGTGGAGGGCTGAAATGCGTGCGGTGGAGTGAAATGCGTGCGGTGGAGTGAAATAATTGCGATGGAGTTAAAATGAGCGCGGTGGAGAGTGGTGAGAGTGCGACGAGAGAGACTACGGACAGTTCATACTTTTTTCGGAAAGTTGTTTTGCAGCCACCAACGGGGTTGGTCCGTAGATTTTGGTAATTTTTTTGGCAGTGTGGTATTTTTTTTTTTTATCGTCCCATACTGCTTGGTTGGTGAATTTGAGGCTTTATTTAGTGTGGCCCTCAAAATCGCAGACGCTAATATGACGGATTGTCCTTTCGTAAGTTGTTTTTTGGGCTTTTCCTTTTTAAATCCGCCTACTTTGATCAGCGACCGTCTGATCGTCCAAATCTGACGGTTTAAATAAAAAGTCCTTCAAAACTCACAGAATTATTTTTTTTTGTCCAATTTTTTTTCAAAATTTAGACATGTCGTTTAATTCTCTATCGATCGATGTGCAACTCAACCCTGTTCCTATTTTATTTCATTTTGCGGCCAATATAATATGGGTCTTAAGGACATATTGTATGTTTTGCGTACAATATGCATATTGTATGGGCGTACGGTCACCTACTTTTGAACTATGTTGTAGACGTACCGCCATCCAGCCTGTGCTATTTCACGGTTGAAGAAGATGCGCTTTGCCTTTGCGTCGCTTGTCCGCTCGACGTGAAATGGCATCGGAATCTTAAGACGCGTGGCGAAATAAAATTTGTACCATTCGCAAACAGACAAAGTCAAATAAATTGTGTACTTTGCTTCGTCGTACCTGAACGCAAACTGACAAAACATAGCGGATCGTGCACAACGTCGTCTCTTGAATTCTTTTGAAATTTTTTGAAATTCTTTTACACTTGCGAATACTTGTTCTATTTGTTTTTCGAAAATACTTAGTTTTAAAACACATCTTCCCTGTGTTTTAAATAATAGTTTGAAGATGACGTTTCTTGGCGTGGCCGTGGGTCGAAGAACACAAGACAACAACATGTAGTACACCCTAAATTCGATGACGACGCAAAATGTACTTCTCATTTTTTCTATTTTTTTGTACGGTTGAAACTTACGCGGTACGGCTCTAAGTTTTACAAGAAAAAGACAGAAAAAAAACCCTTACTTAAGTACATGGAGACGCACACTTAGTACACGTTAGTTTTCGAGCACGTGTCCCTCATATAGTGGGTCCAGTGGAGTGGCGCTCCACCGTGCGAAATGCGTCGTAAGACTCACCACCGACAAGAAATTTGTCAAAAAAAATAAAAAATCGGGAAATTTGTCAAAAAAAAAAGGAAAATAGGGACAGTGTGCATCAATAGATTTTGAAATTTATAAAATTCGTACCTTTCTTCGCATTCGTACAGTTATCGTACATTAACGTTCAGCATCCGTATATGAAAATACGTTTTAGGGTTATTTAAGGGTATTTTTTATTACAACTGTTTTAGATTATTTTGTACATTTACGTACAGTGTTCGCATTTTCTCGTACCTTTTACGGTTATTTATTTTAGACTTTTTTACAGTAGGCTGACGTACATTTCAGTTATATTAAGGACAACTATGTTACATTTTACGTACATTTTATTGGCATTTTCGTACATTTTCGTGCACTTTCGTGCATTTTTAGGGTATTTATGAGGGATTTTAGAAATCTTAGGGTACATTTTGTACGTCCCCGTATAATTCAGGACAACTGTCTTAGATTTTTCGTACTGATATCGTATGTCTTCCGTACCTTTTTAAGATTTTTGAAGGATTTTCTAAGGTCACGCTTTTCGTACATTTTCGTAAATTTCGTACAGTACAAAGTACGAAATTTGCGAAATATACAAAACAAGCAAATACTACGTGGTTTTCGGGAAAAAGTAGAAATCCGTACTAAGTGGACAACTATGTTTGTAAAGTACGTCAATTTGGCGTTATTATCAAATCGACCCACTTACACGTCACGCCAGCTCAACATCACGCTTGTACTGGAATCAAATCGTGACCTGATTTTAATTAAAATAATTACCTATTGACGAATGGAATCAAATCGTGACCTGATTTTAATTAATTGACGAATAGATAACAGGGATTGCACGCTTGAAACGTCTTTGAAAGTTTTGCACGAGAAAGAATACACGCTATTTTTTTCACTGCTCGTCACGCGCATTTACGTACGAAAATGACAAGCATGTACGGAAAAAAATCGTTGGGATCTCGGACCCCTCCACTATCATTCATGGGCCCTTTTGCAAAAGTTTAACGCCGTCCTCATCTTTCCCGCTCTTTCTCACTCGACCGCTCCTCTTTCTCTCTTCTCTACATGAAATGCAGCAATAAACACCCAAGAAATATCGATCAACGATATATTAATCCGATATGCCGATATTTTATATCGCCGTACAATGAAGCTTGTTTTTTTGTTTTTTGTAATTATGCGCAGGTCTTTTTGGCCCCATTGTTGTTTTTAGATTGACTTTTCTGGTTTTTGGAGCTTTGTCCGTCAAAGTTTCAAAGTACTAAGGACCGGAATAGTTTGTATTAGGAAAATTTAAAAACGAGATGTTTGTATCACCGCCTAAAAAAAATAGTAAGCTGCAAATAATTAAGGCATCTAATCCACTGCCATAAGTTTAGCCAAGAAATAGTTAAAATATTGTTTTTGTATTCTGACCGCTGAAAAAAATATCATCACCAACTCACATGTGTGGTTTATACGTGGCTTTATATTTAGTGTTTTTGTAGTACTAGAGTGTATATTTCACGCTTCAAAATAACGTGTTAGCCCATTTATTAACAACTTAATTTTTTTTTCTTTGGCAATGGGATTCTGCTGTTTAGCGACAAAGAGTTCTTCATGTTCACTTTCTGTCTCAAAACGAGATCACCATAATAAATGCAATATAATGCTAACCAATTTTTTTATGTCTTCGTACAATTGTATCTCGTGACCACTCAGATGGAGCCCAATATTTGGCCACAATTAGCCCACATTTCCAGATTAATATCAATTATTTCAATTTTCAAATCCCAAATCCAATTCCTCAAATGACAACTTTTGAAATTCACAAAACGTTAGAACTCTGCGATGTCCAGATTATCCGATTCCCAATTCCCCATTCCCACATTCAAACATGTCATAATCCCATAATCCAAAAATCTCAAATTTTGTAGTTGCCCAATTTATCAATATGCAACATCCAAATCTTAACTCTAAATTGTTTTTCAAACTAATAGCATGAAAATTCCAAATCTCGATTCCTGAAGGGAGAAATTTTGAAATTCACAAAGGTTCAAAACTCCGAGATGTCAAGATTATCCTGTTTCCAATTCCCCACTTCCCACATTTAGACATGTCATAATCCCATAATCTCATGTCATCTTCCACTACTTCTATGTTGCCTCCTTTTTCTTGAGATTCTATTGGAAGAGATAAAAACATAATCTTTCTATAATGTTGCTTGCTCAAAATCGAAAAGCATCTATGCAATGCTTCCTAGCTGCAGATTGCTAAGGGGAAAACGAGCAGTCTGTAGAAAAAATGTTGTCAGATCATCATTTGAATTTAACGAAATAAGTGTGACATTTTGGTTTCGGAATTTTAGGTTATGTACGTACTAATTATATAACGTATTAATTTTTTGACGATTACATCTTGCGCTTTCTAGATTGAAGTTACTTAAATAAATTCACGTCATACGTGGCGTACCATAATATTCCACGTTTTCAAAAAAATACTATATTATATAAAGTACTACATCTAAAAATTACTATAATCTTGAAATACATAGCGATATAACTTGTTGGTCCCAATGCGATATATCGAGGCAAACCGTTCGATATTCCATATATTGAATATCGGCTTTATCGCGATAATGTTTTACCTGGTACACAACACTACATAATACTTTTATAGGGCTAATTCGCTGTAGGCTTAATCTCGAAAGTGAGAAGGGTATGCCCCCATGTACTTCTAACTTAGCGACCTTACATTGTAATTTAGCGCGGATCTGCGGCACCTGGTTTTCAAGTGTCCGATGTGTAAGGGTACGACCCCATGTGGCTAAGTCCAAGTTTTTTTCTGTCGTTTTCCATTAAAACTTAGCGTCGTACTGCCTAAAATGCGATCGTACGAAGAAATATCATTCCCGAACTTAGGATGTATGGGAGTTTTACGTCTTCTGTTTTTTCGACCCATTGTCACATCATCTTCAAACTTATCATAAACCACATCAGCAATGTGTTTTAAAGAAAGTAGAATCGTTTTCACAAATAGGAAAATTTATCCTCACGTGTGATTTTTTTCATAATTTTTTGTCGACTGAAAAAAAATTACAGGGCAGTTCGTTTTTGTCTGCATACACATTGTACGGTTTTTTTGAAGGGGTCTCGATGGTGCAGTGTCATTTCACGTAAAGGTGTAAAATCTATGAATGTGACAAGTCTACGAAGGCATGGCGGCCACACGTGAGAGGTTTAAGCAAAGGCATGTTGTACAGCCACGGCTACAAGGTTGTATGTCTACGATGTCAGGCAATGACATGCGACATGCCAAATTGTTTAAAAAATTACGATGTGTCTTGCGATGCTTCAAAAAGTTTCGAAAAATACAGTGCAGTAACAAAGCTTGTACACGTTGACAACCGTCACGGGCATTGTCGACGCATACGTCGTCACAAAGTTAAGTAACAATTTGGAGTTAACACATAAAGACACCTGAAATTTGGGATCGCCGGATCCGCGCTAATAAACAATGTAAGTTCGCTAAGTTACAAGTACATGGGGCCGTACCCTAAGAACAAAATCGTAACTTACGTTTATGATGATTGTATTCGTCGACAATACCTGTAACGGTTGTCAACGTCTACAATATGTGTTGTCGCACATTAAGTTTTGAAACTGCTTGTGACGTCGCATAATTTTTCGTGACATTGTAGATGTACCGCCTCATAGCCTGTGTCGTTTCATGGTTGAAGAAGATGCTTTTTGCATTTGGGTTTCCCGTCCGGTCGACAATAGTAAAACGGATGAAAATAGTTAAAAGGTTTGTCCACATTCGAACATATTAGATGCAACCGCATGTAAATGCTCAGATGTATACTTAGGCAACGTTAAAAGTTTTTTAAAGGTGAACACGGGGAAAAAATGTTATATAGAATACGGTCACCTAAACCTATTGTAATTTTATTATCACATTCCCGTTTTCATGTTCGGCAATAGTACATGTGATATATGTTCAACAACAACAACATAGAACAAAAATTGACGTACGGTCTTTTTCAAGACATGAGTTACAGTATTATAGATTGTACGTTTCTATTACTCTATCTAAGAAGAATAACATAAAAAATAGCTAGATTTTTTTTTTTGCTTCCTTTTAGCGTTCTTTCTCTAACTATACCTTTTGTTACTCACCGTTCTTTCTTTCAACTATACTTTTTGTTACTTTTGCGACATTTTTCAATACTTTTCAGCACATTTTTGTAATAAAAAATAAAATGAATACATTTTTATGGTAAAAAACACAAAAAAATAGATGACCAAAGTACACTTTCATATAAATTTTTTTTTATTTTTTTTCATTCCCATTGAACAGAAAAAAGCAAAAAATGGGGAACTCTTCAACAAAAAAAAGGCCTCCACTAAAGGGCTACTGCCCTCACTCCCAAAGATGCCTTCTTATTCGACTAACATATGATCTTTATTTCAGTTGTGATATATGTTCAACAATAACAATAGTATGTGTGAAAATTTTCTTGTTTCTTTATATTTTTTTGTAACATTCCAAATTTATTTTTTCTTCGCGTGATTGTGCAATGTGGCAACCTCAAATATTTAGGGACCACAACATACATTATTTTTTGGACGGCTTCCACGTGCTCAACTTTTAGTGATCACGTGTCTAATGTGGTTTCTGTTAATCCATTAACGTTTTGTGCTAACGAAAGGATCTCCATTAGAATGTTTACCCTTAACTATTCGGGACAATGCTATATTCAATTGTTCTCCATGAGGACTTATCCAATTTTTATAACGACAAAAAATGAAAATCCTTACCCTTTGGTCCGTGGCGGCTAAACAAGAATCAAACAAGTGTGCACTAAGAAAAAATATTTAAGTGGGAAACGAAACATCAATATGGGGGTTATTCCATGCTATGTTTGCTCTTTTTTAGAGGAAAAAAATTATTGTTCCCTTAAAACAAAATGGTCTTAGGAGCTCCACCAAGAAAAAAAAAACTTGGAAAGGTGACGTCGGTGAATCACACGTTCTCCTCTGAAATTCATCCTTAGGGCATGTTCCCATGTAACCCAAACTTAGTTACACACACACAGAGAGAGAGAGGGAGAGGGATGGAGAGAGAGGGAGAGAGAGGGAGAGAGTGGGAGAGAGAGGGAGAGAGAGGCTCCTTTACGGACTTTGTTGTTGGGAAATGATATCCGTTCCTCGAGACCCCTCCACGGCCCGTGCACGGAAAAAATTTGGTACATGCTGGAAACAGACAGTAGGTTTTTTTTTTCGTTCTCCTTGTACTGCAAAGAGTTTTCAAAAGCGTGTGACGCGTGCTACAACACCTTCCTATTCGCTTTTAATTTGTTACTTTTAACTATATTCTCCTCCCTTGGTGATTTCGGTAGAAGTTGGAAGATGAGCTGGAATGACACAAATGTGGGTCGAAACAGGCAAGACTACAAATTGTGGTTCATTTAAAGTTCGAAGACGACGCAAATTGCATTGTGTTATTTTCATTTTTTTGATACGGCTGAAGTTTTTCTCGTTGTGGGCTAAGTTTTAGGAAGAAAAAATTCCTTACTTTATCACATTGGAACATGCCCTTATCTCCAAACGCCAACGCTTTACCTTGTTTGTACGGAAAGATGTCGCCGACAAAGACGTTTTACCCAATATTTTAAGCATAGTTCAAAAGTAGGCGTTTTTATGATAGGCCTGTGGTCGGCACCTTTATCGTAAGTTGTGTTATGGGCTTTTCATATGATCTTCTTAGATCGCTACTTTGATCAGCAACCGTCCGATCGTAAAAATCTGACGGCGTAAATAAAAAAATTTGGTCCGAATGTTTTAATTCTTCCAATTTTTGGTCCGAACGTTTTGATTGTTCCACATAGGTTCGAATACAATATGGGTCTTAAGGTCATATTGTATGTTTTGCATACAATAGGCACATTGAATGGGCCTACTTTCACCTACTTTTGAACTATGATTTTAAACCTTCTGTCTTGCTTTCACGTTTGTGCCGGCATGGGAAACTGTATTGCACGGATCCAAGTTAGACGTACGGTCCGCGATAAGAATATCCAAAATCCGTACGTGCATCAAAAATAGCGCCACCAACGTCACACCGTGTATCGATATTCGCGTCATATTTTTTTCGCCGCTTCAACCAGCCTTTCTCTGTGCACACGTGTCCAGTTTCGGTTTGAAAACCTCTTATCTGAAGACTCATCACGAGCGTTGGATTTGTTGTCCCGCGGACCTTCGGATCCGTAGACCCAAGGAGGAAAGATGATTTAAGTGGCGCGAAAAACATTGACGCTAATAACACTACATGGTGTGTACTAAATAAACTCCGAATTGACCCACGATTGGAGCCAAACCTCTCACAGTCTAGATTATTAACGCCATCGATTCAAACAACTTTTAAACAAGATCTGATTTTTTTGGAGGTCAATTGAAAAAAAAATGAACCAACCACTGTTCCCAATTTCAATTCCAAACAGCTCGCAACTCCAATTTGTGATTTCAACAAACGTATCCAGTGTTGAATCGACAATGGAAAAATAGCATTGTACTTCTTCTAGATTCACATTACCTAACGTAATTATTATGCAAAACAGACTCGAGAACTATGGTTACACATGGGAGGACAAGGGTACATATCGACACTTGGAGTGATGTCAGCTATGAGGTTAAGACCGATTGAAAGGTAACTTAAAGGATATAATTTTAAAACTCAGAAATGGGGCATGTTGCTACAACATCAAAATACAAAAGATCACAAGATAGTCCACCGTGGAGTTAAAATATGTAAGAAAACGTAAGAAGATTTTATCAAGAACACACGGTGGTAAACCATGTAGGTTTGAGTCATAGTTGTTCATAGCGATTAGTGCGAACGTTTCAATCGCGACGAATTATACGTAACGAACGCATTGAACCTTTCGAACAAATCGTTAAAAATTGTTAATGAATTTCCTTCCGTACTATTCCGTTCATGTAACACAAAAAAAAATCTACATATAGCGCAGTTTGTAAGTTTCCCGTTAAATGAGCGCTAAAATATTATAAATATTTAAATAAATATCACACTCAATATTAGTATCGGAATTCCTTTATAAACTGGTAGCGGAGAATGCGAATCTAGTCTACGCCACAAATGTCGCACACCCGGGTTCGAACGTCCGCATGTGCAATTTTTTATCAAATTCCGTATGTTTGAGCCTATCTGACAAGCAGCCATGGCCGCCTTCTCTCTGCCTTCTCTCTCTATCTCTCAGACAGCACACGACTGCAAAAAAAATAGTGTGACGTTTCCAACATCTCATTTCGAAAATGTCTGTACATTTTCGATGAAATGACGTACAACTTCCGTGATATTTCTGTTCAGTTCACTGGACAGAAACTACCAATAACAACGACATATCTTTTCCTCGAATTCTTTACGTTTCCGTAAAAAACGTACATTTTACGGAAAATATTGTACTTTCCCCGTAAGTTGTCCGTTCAGTTTACCGGACAGAAAGTACATCGCGTTTTTTTGCGACTTTTTCAAAAGTCACGAATTACACGTTTCAATCGGAAAAATTGAAAAAATCGCACGATTTTAACAACTATGGCTTGAGTTCAATTGTCGAAGCATCCTTCGAGTCAAAAAGGAGATCTTTTGGTTCTCTTTCTCCAAGGAAGTTTGTATTAAAAAAGCACGGTGGCAAACCATCTAAGTACACTGGAACAAAAAAAGTAATTGGCAAAGACGAAACGAAAAATCCGAACGAGAAAGGACACAAACTAAACGGAAAAACACTGTAAAAGAAACTAACACACATACATATTGCAAGAGTACATTGATAGTACATTAGTGCAAAAGGACAAATGCAGATTGTTCCAGAAAGCCTCTTTTGTGAAAATCAGTCACATCCATAGCTGTTGCTATCAACCCTAAATACCACTTCAAGAGTAAACAAATGGATATCAAACTGAGTTTTATTAAAAAAAAAAGTCCAAAATAGGGTATTAAGGTGGTTCACTTACAAGATTCTGAGATGATCACAAATAGGATGACAAAGCTTTTACTTTCTCCAAAGCTTACATTTCACAGGAAAAAAAGTGGATTAACAAAGACTGACAGCTAGGACTGGAGGGGGAGTATTGGAAAGTATTTCTTATCTGTCAGTAGTAGTGCAGTTTGTGAGAGAGTGAGGGAGGACTTAGAAATATTTCGAAGTTCAGTGCCTAACTTTCGGAGTAAATCCGTGTGACAGTGTACAGCAAAGTACACAGACAGTACGTAAAGAATGTACTTCAGACATATTACGGTACAAACGCCTAGACTATAGAGACCAACAAATACAAACTCACAGGAAAAAAAAAACAAAAGCATAGCAATAAAAATAATTACCCAATAAAAAGAAGCAAAATCATTCGAGTTTTCACTTAAAAACGAATAATTATGGAAAATAGATATATAAGAAGGGATAAATACAACAAATTACATTCGATTTGAAAACATTTGTACATTCTTAAATAAGACTAGAAACAAAAACAAACGCCCTTATCTATTTTCTATTCAACACCTGGGATAACAACCTTAAATCATTAATCAACTATATTTTTATGTTTTCTGAATACTGTGCGATTCTTTTTCCATAAAAATAAAAACATTTTCCAGTCATATTCCGGCTTCCGCGCTTTTCTTCAACTCTTCGAAAGCTGTCAAAAAACATCGACAAAGTTTCGAAGGCTCCGGAATTACCTCCCTCGAAGCCCAAATGCAAATTCTCAACGATTCTTTGTAGGAAAGAATGTGGATAATGAGACTCTGTTTATAACAAAATTACATAAAATTCAGAACACAAGTAGAAGCTAAAAGGTGCAAAGAGAGGGAGGTAGGGAGAGAGAGAGGAGAGAGAGAGAGAGAGAGAGAGAGAGAGAGAGAGAGAGAGAGAGAGAGATTGAGCCTCACCACTAGGCTCTTGAACCTTCGATGCCTGAGCAGCGTGTCCTTGAGCCCCTCCCTGAATCTGTCTGTCTCCAGTCTCTTCCTGCACCCCATCGCACACACTATGTGCATCAGCAGCTCCTCCTGCAAAAAACATGCGCCCCACCGGACTCACCGCCGAGTCCGCCTGCCATGCCGCCGCCGAGCCGAAGGTACGGATGGTACAGATGGTACGGGTAGGAGGCAAGGACGAGGGGGGAGAGTGAGAATGCCATGGCTTGGCCGTGGCGGTGGAGGAGGAGGTGGTAGGGGAGAGAGAGTTGGCTTTAGACATTTTGCTCCTCAGATTTATTTTCCTTCTCAGTTTTGTTATTCAGTTGATAGGGAGTGATCGAGGGAGTGGAGTGAGAGTGTGAGACAGAAAGAGGAATATATTATTGTTCAAAAGTAAGCTTTTTTATGGTAGGCCTTTGGTAGGTGCACAAAACTTTGCACAAAACTCGCGCAACGTAGGCATACTGTGTGTGTTTGCGTCATGCACACTTTTGTACGAACGTCTGAATCTGACGTAAGATCAAAGTACAGCGCATGCCGCCGCACGAAATTTTTAAGCGAACTGACACGGCGTAGGATGACATTCCGCAGGGAAAAAAACCGGGAAAAAAAAAAGGCTGACGAGCAACCAAACAAAATTTCTACCGTGAATGAACCACGGGAAAAAAAAAAGTAGATTACAGATCGAGCAAACCAGCCACAAACTAAAAACTGCCAAAGAAAGGAATACAGTTAAGGCAACATCCCAACATTGCATAAAATGTAAGGAAACACTATATGCGGTTCTCTAGTTCACTGCACCGCCTATATGCGGTTCTCAAGTTCACTACACCG
>JBBHKE010003173.1:0-5000 GCA_037447655.1 Zygnema cylindricum
CCCTCCCTCCCCCTCTTTATTTTGTGGTTTGAGTGTCTCAGTTTGAAGACGTGCATTACTGTGAAATCAGAATAGTTAAGGTCATATTGGAGATGTGATACAGAGTCACAGCAATGTAATGCAACTCCACATGTTTTGTATTTTGAATGTGTTTATCTTTTTTTTTTCTCGACATAAAAAATATATTTTTGTGTTGATTTCTTTCGGATGCATCTGTTTTGCTGTTATCTTTATGGATATGACAAGGTGTCATAATTGGATGAGAAAGGAAGGAGGAAGGAAAGGAAGAGAGAGAGAGAGGGTGAGGGAGAAGAGGAGGGACAAATTTTAATTTATTTTATTTTCTCTCTTCTGTGATTCTTGCGACTTCCATCAGTGCTTCTTCTATCGTTCTGCTTATCTTTATCAAAAGACGCCACTTTGACATGAAGGGGGGGAGAGAGAGAGAAAGAAAACGAGAGTTTGAGAAAGAGAAAGAAAACGAGAGAGTTTGAGAAAGAGAGAGAGGGAGACGGAAAGGGAGAGCGAGAGGAAGTGGGAGCTGAAGAAGAAGGGAGAGGGAGTGGATGGCCTTGAGGGCAAGACAATAAAACACTTGCATGACACACTAAACACTTAGCATGTTGGGAATTTTTTAACTGAGCATTGCCTTCTTAACTTATTTCAGTTGTGCAGAAAAATTTGGGAGTGAGAGAGACGGTTGTCGTGGACGCCGCGTGTGTTTTGGCGATGACCCGGTCGGTGGATTTTGACATCAAATATGTGGGATCCATTAAGAGAGCCATTTTTGGGGTAAGGTTATTATATGAACCCAAAAGTTATTATATTGTGATAGAATATAGAATGTCCCACAAAGTTTAACCTCGAAACGATATTAATCTTAGGATGGAAATTACCCAAAGTTATTATATTGAATAGAATGTCCCACAAAGTTTAACCTCGAATCGGTATCAATCTTAGAATGGATTTTTTTCATTTTTTTTTGTGGTGAAAGTAAGTTGTTATAGTAAGAGAATGTGAAAGATGTGAGCTTTATCGAGAGCTCTTTTGGGGACTCTATTTAGTTTGTCGTATTTGGAAGTACATACATTCCCATGGAAACTCAAAAAAGATCTCAAAACTTGGTCATTTCAATTTAATTGTGGATAATTTTTTTGTCATTCACACAATGGATAAGTCAGCAGTAAATACTGAACGGAGAATTTATGGACCATTGAAACTGAAGCACAAGAAAACGGTGGGATTTAGAGTTTTCTTATACCCTGAAATGTTTGGATTTTTAAAAAATTTAAAAAAGAAAACAATTTTTTTAATAGGACATCATTAGAGATTGTTCATTTACAGTAGTTGCAATGAGCAGTAATCTCAGAGGGAGGAGTTTAGTAGCAAATTGGCGATGAGGAGAAGGGGAGGGAGAGGGAGACGGGGAGCGAGAGGGAGACGGGGAGGGGGAGGGAGACAGGGAGGGAGAGGGAGAGGGACACTGGGAGGAGAGGGAGACGGGGACAGTGAGGGAGAGTCTGTGGATATTAACGAGTTCGAGAAATAGTTACGATCCATACATGTGTTATTGTGGAGGAAAGATATGAGGAAATCTGATGTGGTTCCATAGTAAAACATGTATGAAATGGTGTAGGAGGTTGAAAATGGTGATGGATTAAGGACATTTTTTTTTTTTTGTTTCCTAGTTGAGCAAAACTTGTACGGATTTGTCTCTATTTACAGGGGGAAGGAATGTTTTATGCTCATTTGACGGGTCCCGGAGTGGTTTTTCTCCAAAGTTTACCTTTTAACCGACTTGCGGCAAAAGTTACGAGGTAAAAAGTCTCTGTTTAAGTGTATGATTTGGTATTTTTTTTCGATAAATTTTTTCTACGTTCGTTTTTTTTCGTATGGAATGTTTTTTTTGGGATTTTATGTTTTTTTTTTGGTATTTTTTTTTTTGTATTTTCTTTTTTGGTATGTTTTTTTTTGGCATTTATTTTTTTGGTATGTTTTTTTTTTGCATTTTTTTTTTTGGGTATTTTTTTTTTTTTGTATGTTTTTTTTTGTTCTTTTTTTTTTTTTCTTTGTATGTTTTTTTTATGGTATGTTTTTTTTTTTGGTATTTATTTTTTTGTTATGTTCTTTTTATGGTATGTTTTTTTTTTTGGTATTTATTTTTTGGGTATGTTTTTTTTATGGTATGTTTTTTTTTGGTTTTTTTTTTTTTTGGGTATGTTTTTTTTTTGGTATGTTTTTTTTTGGCATTTATTTTCTTGGTATGTTTTTTTTTTGGCATTTATTTTTTTGGGTATGTTTTTTTTATGGTATGTTTTTTTTTTGGTATTTTTTTTTTTGCTATGTTCTTTTTTGGTATGTTTTTTTTTTGGTATTCATACTTCTGGTATTTCTTTTTTATGGTAAGTTTTTTTTTTTGGTAAATTTTTTTTTTGTATTTTCTTTTTTGGTATGTTTTTTTTTGGCATTTATTTTCTTGGTATGTTTTTTTTTTGGCATTTATTTTTTTGGGTATGTTTTTTTTATGGTATGTTTTTTTTTTGGTATTTATTTTTTTGTTATGTTCTTTTTTGGTATGTTTTTTTTTTGGTATTCTTACTTCTGGTATTTCTTTTTTATGGTATGTTTTTTTTTTGGTTTTTTTTTTTTTTTTGTATTTTCTTTTTTGGTATGTTTTTTTTTTGGCATTTATTTTCTTGGTATGTTTTTTTTTTGGCATTTATTTTTGGGTATGTTTTTTTTATGGTATGTTTTTTTTTTGGCATTTATTTATATTCTTGGTATGTTTTTTTTCGGGGTGAGTTTTTTTTGGTATTTATTTTTTATGGTATTTTATTTTTTTGGTATGTTCTTTTTTGGTATGTTTTTTTTTGGCATGTATTTTTTTGTTATGTTTTTTTATTCTTGGTATGTTTTTTTTCGGGGTGATTTTTTTTGGTATTTTTTTTTATATGTTTTTTTTTTGGTATGTTCTTTTTTGGTATTTATATTTCTGGTGTGTTTTTTTTATGGAATGTTTTTTTTTGGTATTTATTTTTTTGGGATGTTTTTTTGAAAGAGATTTGATTGTATGTCTCGAGGCTTTTTTTTTTTTAACGGTGGAAAATTGTGTTGGGTGATTTTCTTAAAATGAAAACAATGTAAAGGAATCGGTTTAGGTTTCTGTGCTCGAGAGAGGGAGGGAGGGAGGGAGATCGATGTCAATTTCCCCGGTCGAATTTGGTTTCATGTTGATTAAGAAAGCCTTTGGGATTTATTTTGTGACTGACACAAAAAATTACAAGAGATCTAAAATTGTTTTCTTAAATTTTGGAAGTTGGAAAGGGATAGGGAGAGGGACAGATGACAGCAAAAGATTTGACCTTCGCTTTTTTTTTTTTTTTTGGTGTTGATATTATTGGATTAGTTTTTCTATTTTATTTTTTATTGAAAAGGGGTGAGGCTGCAATGGTTTGAACCCTCTCTCCCCTCCCTTCCTCCTCCCTCCCTCCCTCCCGCCCTCCCTTCCTTCTTCCCTTTTTAACTTCTTCTTTTGGGCCATGGGCGGTCTCTAGGGCCGGCACGATGCCACGTGGCATGGAGGCCAATGGCGTGGTGGGGCCCGTTTTGTTTTATATCCTCGCGGCCGTTTTTATTATGGTGTGGGTGTCGGTTTTTGTCTACCTCGAATTCGGGCAAGGGCAAGTACAGTGGCAAAACCTTATCTGAAAAGTCGAAAACAGAAAAGACAAAAAGGTGGAAAGATGAGAAGGCGGAAAGGCAAAAAGGCAAAAGGCCAAAAAGAGCAAAAAGACAAAAAGGGAAAATGCGGAAAGACAAAAAGGTCAAAGAGGCAGAAGTCAAAATGGTGAATAGGCAGAAAGGAGGAAAAACGGGAAAAACGATTGTCAAATGTAGCAAAACACGTGTTGTAAAAAACAAAAAACAAAGGAGAGAAGGAGAAAGCGAAAAAATAAAAAAAGGGGGGAAGCGAAACAAGGTCTGATGAAATCTAGCATACAGAACAAAAAAAAAAAGCAAAAAAGAAATGAAACAACTGTAGATGATTTCTTTTTTTTAGACTTGTTTTCATGTAATCTAATTGGTTCAGAAAAATATGAACCAAATGAAAACTCGAGTCTTTTTCGTATTTTGGAGGAGATCGAAAAGTGCATTTTTTTTCTCAGTTTTGGTCGAATTATAGGTGGAAAAAAAAAAGGGTATTCGATAGCTTTTTTAAAAAATATATATTGAGTGGATGCTTGTACTTGTTTTTTTTTTTTTTACTAAACTTACCTACAAGTTTTAAGTTTGAGGAAAAGTCTTAGAATGTGTTAAAGTTGACTCATTGGATGACATTTTTATTTTTTTTTCTTAATATCTCTCAACTCCTAGAAATTTTTGTCTCATATGGTTCTCGTCTTTGTCGGGAAGAATAAGAATATTTGTTTTGAAATTGCGAGTATGGCAAAGTGAAAATCAAACATTAATAATTGGTTCTTTTTTATTTATTTTTTGTGATTGTTTTTTCTCGTATCTTATGATGTGTATTGCTCAAGATTCCATTTTCTTTCTTTTCGAGATGCAGAATCCTCGGTCCTAAAAATAGTTTGCTTTCAAAGAAATCTTTTTTCTCCATGTTTTGACTTGTGGTCCATTGCAAAAATTGTACGAAAATCTTTTAGATCCTTTGTTGCAAATTCCTTTGTTTATTCCTTTCTTTTTTTAATCTAAATTCATCTAAGCTTTGCCATCCACTTTTTTTTTGGTTGCGTGGTTTTTTTTAATAAAATCTTCTTCTTTATGGTAATTAAAGAAATAGAAATATTTGCAAATTTTGATAAGTTACGCATAATTTCGAAGCTAACATTACTCAACTACAGACGCATTAGAGTATACAGATACAAACAGCGAATTGGTGAGAGGTAGGAGGATGGTCTTTGCAAACATGAAGTAGCGTGCACAGAACACTATTCTTGTTTATAGTCTATCATCCATCTTTTTTTAATAGAACAGTCTGG
>JBBHKE010003173.1:10000-128901 GCA_037447655.1 Zygnema cylindricum
TGATTCAGTTCTGAATGATATGGGCTTATTTTGAACCGTTTAAATAATTAGCGTTAGGAGTAAAGATAAGTAGTCTTATTAATGCTCACTTTGTAGTTAATGTCAAACCCCATTGCAGGGTATCAATAGTGTAAAAACAATTTTTAAATCACAACTTCTATTGTCTTTACTGGAGAAATAGAAACTGAAAATAGATAAGTGTGCAAGAAAAGACTTCTCGGAGTTATTTTTTTTTCAAAAAATTTTAAGGTCTACGAATAGGTTAAACAGCATTGAAGTCATAACACGTGATATACCGATACATTCTAAATCATTTTCCCTTCAAGAGCAACAATAATCAGAAATTGTCAAGATTGACGGAGCTCACATCAAGCTAGATTGATTGGAACAATACAGTAAATAAGGCTTATCCGTAGGGTTGATATTAACCTGTACCATCACCACACGATCAACAGTGAACAAATTTTACAAACAGTATTTTTGCCTGTTTTATCCTCTCTTTGCTGCACATGTATATACATCTTAGATACATGTGGTAGTACGGTTTTATGTCAAAATTTGAGATGAGTAAAACAAAGTAAAAGACTCCGTATTCGGTGCTTATGGGAGACATGAAATAAAATAGAAAAAAATCATTTCATACCAGTCTCTTTTTTAGTGTTTCAAATGAATAAGGATCGATGTTACATGCAGGATAAGCACAACCATGGACCCTTGAAAGCTCTCAGCAAACCCTCAAAAAACCGGAAAAACCGGAGGCTCTTAATGCAGGTAGTTCTTCATTGACTGGGGAAAATCATAAGCAATAGCATTTTTTGATGAAGGTGTGAAGATGGAAGTAGTTACTTTACTAAAAATTTCCATGAAGAGATCGGCTGGAAACAGCGTCAACGTCTGAGATGTATCAAAGACCATCTCTTTACCCACATTGATTGACCCATTTATGGAGATTTCTGTCAGGTTTGTTGCCCAATAAGAACTGAAACACAAAAACAAAAGTGTATTCAAATAAAAGGTGATTTAGAAACGGTGATTTTTCTTGCTCATTCCAAACAAATCTGCTGCTTTCGAGTAGTTAAAAGTACAAAAATAACCAGAAACAACAACAGTTGCAGCACACAAGATTGGATGCCGTTAATAGCGAAGGATGTTATTAAGACAGTAACGGCTTCATAATATATTGTGCACGTATTTAATGACACTAAAGCTTTACATTAACCTCAATAACAGAAGAGAATGGACGAGAGAATGGAAAATGACCTGGTTTAAGGACGAGAGAGTGGAAAAGACATCCTTACCTTTTGTCTTCCCCAATAAGTGGAGTGTATATTGCCCCTGTAGGTAGGGTGGTTCGACCAATTAGGAGGTGGCTTAGAACACCACCTCCATCCAAACACAAAGAAAAGGAGTCTGCAGAAATCTGGTTTGCTGAAAGCTGTTTTATAAAAGAGTAGTCGCGTCGGCCAAGGCCTAGTTGACCATCATAGACTGGTGAAATGTCTGACTGGAAGCTTCCACAACTGATTTAAGATGAAATAGAAGGACTCGAGTTAGAAAATTTAACGGGTTTTATCTAATACCTTGACAACTGAAAGCTAACATGGCGATCCTTCACAAATTTTGCCCATGCTTTACATTAATTTATCCCATTCCATGTCTCGTTCTGAAACTCCTTACTCTCCTTAAAGAGGAAAGCTAGAACAGTTCAGAAATTATCATTTCCAGGATTATGCTGTGAAGATAGAAATTCAGATCATAAGGATATTAAATGGTTAAACTATTAAATCCTTTCTACAGGCAGACATCTGAGAAATGAGCGGTATCACAAGAAGACCCTCTCCTCGACTTGTTGAAAACAGCGGCATTGGCGTTGACCTCCAAAAATACTTTTTTCATTTCTAACTGACAAAGAATTGGATGCAATTGAATAATGGGGCTGAACTGCCAAGTGCCATCTGAAATGTTTTCAAAAATACCAGGCAAGTGTGAAAGCACTCACCCAAAAGAGATATTCGGGGTTTGCAACGGGCCATTTGTTAGACTTAACAATATTTGGTCCTCGACGATATGGCCGGAAGACTCGGTATTAGAAACAAACTGGCAATAACTGTTAGGTGTGGTTGAGTTGGCGACGTCACAGCCAAAAGAGCTGTTGTCATAAGAATTATACACACTGCATAGAGAACTATTGCAGAGTGGTTCGGACACAGAACTTGAGGAAGATAAGTTGAAGGGCTTATGAAGTGCCTGTCAAATCATAGAAATTGCAACATTTAGACTTCATCCATTAACGAGAAGCCAGAAAGCACTTCATTTGTCCTTACAAGCTTAGCTCGTAAGCAATAACAACATTTCGACTCCATTCATCAATGAGAAGCCGAAAATTCATTTCATTCTACTAGTTAAGCTCGTTTGCAAGGAATTTAATACCAGATGGTGAGACTGGCATTGGATGCAAGCATGCAAAAAGCAAGGCGGTTATAAAAAAAAGAAACAAATTAAAGAGTGTTGTGTTGCTGGAGCCAAAAGTTAATCATAAGAGATGAGTTTGAAAAACAAAAGAAACCAAAAGAATTGGATTGGTCTTTTACTTTAATCTTCATATAAAAATGAGGAACAAAAAAAAACACTGCTAGCAATGTGAAAAAGCATCAAAAAAGGCTATAACATGATTCCAAGTCATTTCACAATACCAGGATAAGAAACTTACAACAGGATTTGTGGAAGAAGCGGAATGGGATTCAGCACATTGGACCCAGAAAAGACTGTCATAGGAGTCTATTAGTACATTGAAGAGTTGTTTCTGAGATCCTAATGCCACTGTTGTATAAAAACTTCTGCAGAATCAATAAAAAATAAGTGTGATTCAATCCACCTTCAACTTACATAATGTTCTTCTACATGAGCAGAGCAGAGATAAACAGAAAATTTCTGTTTCACATAAGCTGGTGCAAATATCACAGTAAAAATAGTACAAGTAAAAGCAAACAAAGCCATATTACTAGAGAGAACTGAAACAGAAATGCAGAAACATATTTACTCCCAAAAGGTGTGCAAAATAGATTCCTATCTACAAAATCCTGAAAAAAATTGGCCTTGACAATTGTGGCAGATGTATTTCTTAGTATGACAGCTAGTAGAAGCAATAAAACAGCATCTTGCCTTCCAGGAAGGCTATAGCATACACCAGTGCATGATGTCTTGCATTCTTGGACAAGAAATACAAAAATGAAACAACAATGTTAAAAAGGCATAAAGACAATAAACTGATACGGTTCTAGTTTTCCATACGTGATTTGCAGATAAGAGACGGACATTCAGAGAGCATGTAAAATACTGAGAATAATCCTTGTTGACCGTAGACCCATCAGGTCATATATGCTATCAGTTTAGATAGGAATAGAACAAGAACATGCCTGAGTCCATGAGAGAGAAAATACATTCCTGGTTTGATATGTCAAGAAATGCATCATCTGTTTCCTAACTTACGAGGGAGAAATCTTGGAGGAACCACGAAGGCCCCACGATACTTCTGCATCAGCCACTAGCTTCCGTCCTCTTTCTTCAAGTCCCTGTTGTCAATAGCAAACCGATTCAAATTAAAGACGGGTCTATCTACGCGAGGCTTAGATGTGAGAGGCTATTTAAGTTCGGGGAGAAATTCCAAGAGGGGGTTAACAAGCGTAAGGCTGTACTGTGAAAAATAAAATTGTAAACTGACTCATTTCAAACAAACATGAAAATAGGATACACCCCTTCATGCAAATAGTTGCAAAAACTGACGAAGGAGTTAAAAAGTTGGTAAAAAACTCAGAGCCAGTACATAACTTAACAAGAGAAAGAGGAAGTATTGAACAGAATTTGCCAAAATGATCTGTGCCCTGTAGCTCTAATGCAGTTCCCAATATTATACAATTTATACGTGTTAAAGAAAAAATATATATCAGAGTCTAGATTTGGCTTCCAAACAGTCGAGCGGGGAGAAGGTTTCTGACACGTTACCAGAAACATTCAGTCGGAAAATTGGTTCAAGGCCTGTTCTTTTGGCTCAGCTGACTTACGGTTGGAAATGCTTCAGAATATGCAGAAAAAAATAATAATAATAAATAATGCAAACAAAAAAGCTGTTGTTGTCAATCAATTTCTAGATGTGCGTATCAAAGACATCCAGCAAAGACTTAGCAATTTTCAAATTGAAGGCTTGCTTCTTTGCACCTGTGGGACGTGATGAGCCAAAGGAAAGTAGAGAGCTGGAGTATCTTGTTGGAGCCAATGAGGTGCATGCTTTATGCTGCCAGAGCCGGTCCCAACTTGTGCTGGACGAGTGTCCTTGCCTACCTGCAATCATAAACATATTACAATGGTCTTAGAAAAATTGCAACCACAAGTGACACTGTAACTACACCGTGAATTGCCATTAGACTCAAGAAATATATGACATGGGGTTTGTTTTGGTGTTATTGATTCCAATTTAGGTCCAAGAATGGTGAACCGTTTTCAACCGCTGACCAAATTAGTGTGAAGAAAAACACAGTGAGTTGGCACGGAATTAGTGTTACCAACTATAATAGCGATTCACGGTGTGGTCCACTGGGAGCTCTGGAACTTTTTTTTTCATTTTAAATACCTCAAACCCGTTTAGGAGGTGAGAAATTTCCTTGTTACATTAAAAAGAAAAGTAGACTCGAGGTTTAACAGCTTGATCAACATAATTAGTACATCTTTTCCCAGGCTTATCCACAATTTGCACGGAGAGGATGCTTTCCGACTCACTTACACAGAATTTCAAGAACCAGTCCAGTATAATTGGCCTGACTAAACACGCCAATGCAAGATTATCCTCTTTCAGTTCAAGTAAAAAAATAAAATCATTTTCCTATTCATCCAGTCAAATGGGAAACATGCATTTCCCTGCATCACTTACTCTTCATTCTGCTAGATTTAAATTTTCCCTGCTGAAATACTGCTATTTTTGGGAGAGGGAGAGAGAGCGGGAGAGAGAGCGGGAGAGAGAGAGAGAAAGAGAGAGAAAGATCATGCATGTACAAGAGAAGGATTGGCAAAGTGCATTTACCACAAATTCTCCATTCCCTTCAATCCTCGACATTGACGGGCGAGCATCTACCAATATACTGCACAGCAATAAGTTGACGGACAACCCTAAAAGAAGAACAAAGAAATAGTCATAATAGACCCTATTTAGTGAACACTTTGAAACAACTTGCCCATTCATGGCGAAATTATGGAAGGCTAACAAGAATGAAACGATCTGAACTACAAAACAAAAAAAACTAAGATTTGCTTAAGAAAGAAAAAAAAACAAGTTTTTCCTGAGGAATCTTTGCAGTCTCTTCCCCTCTTATTTGACTTTAAATTAGGGTTGTTTCAGTTGTTGGTAGCTTGGTGCAGGACTTCTTGAATCACTGTTGACTGTTGACTGTTCCTCTGCAGTGGAATATTTGATGCCAACGGCTGTCAGTCGCACGATTCAAACTCGCGTGAAAACCGCAGACAGTTGCGCGCACGGACCACCGCGCAGACTCCTGCAGGGTTTGAGTGGCTCACAAAGAGCAAGAAGTCCTTAACTACGGTTCAAAATGCGTCGAAAACGGAGATGTGTGGTTGGTCCATACAATACGTGACTGTACACCGCCAATCGCTATTAGCGTAGTGTACGCTAATTCCGTCCCGCTTTTCTTTTTTTTTATTCTCCATTAGCGTAGTTCATTCGATTTTTTTCTTTTACTCTATTTAGGGTAAATTTTTTTGTACCGTACAAAACGGAAGTACGTCATCATTTAACTAGTGTGGTGTACGGACAGTGTCAGACCGTACACAATGGTATCTTTTTAAGTGAAAAGGTATATTTAATGAGTTTTAGTAACCACGGACGCATGAGAATATGCGCTCTAAAAAGGGGAAATAATCTGGTAGTCAAACATCACGTTCGCACATATTCGCCCAACAACCACGTTTCGACTGTGTGAACGTACGATTTGTGTACAATTTGTCAGATTTTGTACGAATACCTATACTACACCGCCAATCGTTATTAGCGTGTAAGTTTTTTTAGCGTATACGAATAATTAGCGTGGTTTACGCTAATTGGGAATTTGGAAATTTTCGAAGAAATCGTCTATTCTAATTAGGAATTAGGGTTTTTTTCAAATAGTGTGGATAACTCTATTTGAGAATAAAAAATAAATAAAGCGGGACGGAATTAGCGTACACAACGCTAATAACGATTGGCGGTGTAGTATAAGCATGTTTGCGGCCGACATTTGTTTTTTTCAAAGACCCAAATTATAATTATTAAACAATTAGAATGTATGTTTTTTTTTCAAATTTTTCAAATTCTTAATTAGCGTAAACCACAGTAATTATTCATATACGCTAAGAAACTTCTACGCTAATAGCGATTGGCGGTGTGTACTATACTTTTATAAACCCTATATGTGGTTAGTTTATACTACACGTGAAAAATACAGTATGATGAGTGTACAGCATAGTTGTTCAAATCGTGCGATTTTTTCCTTTTTTCCGATTGAAACGTATAATTCGTGACTTTTGAAAAAATCGCAAAAAAACGCGATGTACTTTCTGTCATTTAAACTGAACGGACAATTTACGGGAAGCGTACAGTATTTCAGTAAAATGTACGGTTTGTTACGAGAATGTACGGAATTTGAGGAAAACATACGTCGCAGTTATTGGTACTTTCTGTCAAGTGAACTGAAATAAATTTCATGGAACATGTACGTAATTTTATCGAAAATGTATGGACATTTTCGAAAGGAGACGTTTGAAATGTCACACTATTTTCGCTCGGTAAGTTTGAAAATTGTACGAACGTCTTCTCCATTTTTTTTTGAAAGAAGTCGCCATGGAATGTTAAAAAGATAGAGAGAGAAGGCGGCCATGGATGTCTTGTCAAATAGTATCAGACAGACAGACTTTCTCAAAAATTGCGTTAGCGTTTGCCGATATTTTAAACCCATCTCTACGACACATTAGCATAGCCTACTGCTAAGATGTCCGTAGCCAGTCCATGAAGAAATTTCGGTGCGAGTATGAAAAATATTTAAATATTTGTAATGTTTTGACGCTAATTAACGGGAAACTTACAAACTGCGCTATAAGTATTTTTTTTTTGTTTTACATGTACGAAATAATACGGATACAAATTCATTAACGATTTTTCACGATTTGTTCAACAGGTTCGATGCGTTCGCTACGTATAATTCGTCGCGATTGAATCGTTCGCACTAATCGATATGAACAACTATGGTGTACAGCATAGTTTAAAAGTAGGCGTTTTTATGGTAGGCCTTTGGTAGGCGCACAAAACTTGGCACGAAACTCGCGCAGAGTCGGCATACTGTAGGTGTGTGCGTTGTGCACACTATTGTACGAACGTACGAATCTGACGTATCAACATTAGTACATCGCACGCCGCCGGAAAATTTTTTTAGCGAACTAACACGGCGTAGGAAGACATTCCGCGGGAAAAAAAACCCGGAAAAAAAAACGCGGACATAAGTCCTATCGTAAGCTGTGTTATGGGCTTTTCATGTGATCTTCTCAGATTGCTACTTTGATCA
Organism: Zygnema cylindricum; assembly: GCA_037447655.1. NCBI lineage: Eukaryota > Viridiplantae > Streptophyta > Zygnematophyceae > Zygnematales > Zygnemataceae > Zygnema > Zygnema cylindricum. Next base: position 17,602 of record JBBHKE010003173.1, read on the forward strand.
GCGACCGTCCGACCGTCCAAAATCTGACGGTTTGAATAGAAAAATACCTCAAAACTCACGGAAAAATCAAAATTTGTCCGCATGTTTTTCAAAATTTAGACATGAAGTTTAATTCTCTATCGATCGATGTGCAACTCAACCCTGTTACTATTATTTTTCATTTTGCGACCAATACAATATGGGTCTTAAGGCCATATTGTATGTTTTGCGTACAATAGGCATATTGTATGGGCCTACTTTCACTTACTTTTGAATTATGGTGTACAGTATGGATTAACTCCGTAAATTCCAACTACCTGAAACGTAGATGAGAAGTGAGAAAATGCGTGCGAACGCTATATCCGGTGTCCCAGTACCAAATGCGTAATATACTCACTACGATACTGGGCATTGTGTGCATGTTTTAGGAGGATACCAGATATATCGTTCGCACGCGCGTTTTCGCACTTTTGATTCATATCCTGTAAGGGCGGTGTTGCAAAGTTGCAGAGTTTCAAGGAAAAAAACTGCGCGGCTACAAGTGTCGTTTTTTCATTTTTTTTCAAATATGGTGGAACGACGGTTTTTTTTCAAGTATGGCGGTGATTGTTGGATTGGAATATTGGAAGGTTATTTGTCGCCAAATTCAAATTCCAGGTAAACAACCAACATCTTGCCTTACAAGTGAGCGTGACGTGACCAGCTGTACAGAATTGATGTTAAGTGGCTTGGACGAAGCTCGGGTTTCGGATTCAAAATTCACATGAAACAGGTAGGAAATACGTGAAGAAATACGACAAACATAAAGCAAGCCATCAGGAGAATTCGTAGTGTTGCGTATCGGGTCGAACCGACAGTTTTTAGTATTTAGTATCGGCAGGGGTCAAAGTTTTCCTCGTACTGGCAGTTCGACTGAAGCTAGAGGTCGGAAAAGTCAATATTTTAAATAACCGAAACCGACCGTTTTTTTTTTTTCAAAATCTGAGTACCAGACGCTTGACCGGGTTATGTCACGCTCCAAAATTGTTAATCGTTAACCGAAACGCGTTTACGAAAACAAAAGTTAACCGAAACTCGATTTCTTGCGACTAGCAGTGCCCGCCCGTACCCGAATAAGTACAAAATTAGTGGTACATCTCCCGTATACCTTCCACGATAACAAGAGTACAAAGTACAATATGTTGGATAGTATGGACAGTACAAAATTTCCGTTTTTTTTTCGTTTTTTGCTTACCCGACCGTAACCGATTTTTTTTTTCTGTGAATCAACCGCCCGAATCCGCCCGCCCCCCCAAATTTGGCAACCGAATCCGTTACGGAACCGACGCGGGCGGTCGGTTAACGGTCGGTCACGGTTTCGGTTGACCGTTTGCGACCTCAGTCTGAAGTCCTCGTGTATAAAGTCCACATATTTACTGCAGTACAGTGTATCGCTAGTGTTAACACTAATTGCGATACACGGTGTACCATTTTAGGTCAATTTAGGTTCATAGAAACCCTCCCTATTTAAGGCTGTTAGCGATGTTTTCTTCCGACCAGAAAATAGGGGAAAACATAAAATTATATGAACGAGGGTGAATTTCTTATATCCACGAAATTTTTGAAACACCTAACGTACTGCAAACTTACACGATTCGATTTTCTCTTCTCGACGACTCCTATAGTGGTGACTGGTAAACCACACACACGTCATCGCCTCTACACACCGTGTTTCGCTATTATTGTTAATAATTTTGTCGTCACTTAAAACATCTTTTCTCCGTACACACTTGTCCGATTTTCATATGCAGACCGGCGATGGGAAGGTGAGAATCTCGGCTTTCAATCGCAACCGTCAGATCCATTATCCGACAGGTGTGTACGGAGAAAATATGTTTTAAGCGGCATAACAAAATAACCACCTCTCATACCGTACCTGCCCCGAGCCTACCTTTGTCGCGTCTTTTCTACGGTCGGTGAACGACCAATGGGGTGTGTCCTCCGGCTCACTTTCAGACATCTCATCCTCTGGGCGGGGGGAAGGGAGAGAGGGAGGGAAGGGAGAGAGGGAGGGAAGGGAGAGGGAGGGAAGAGATGGACATCACATGTGGCGCCTGCCTCCTACTTGGGGAGTTCGGTTCCTTATTTAGAGAAAGAGAGAAATAGACAAGAGGGGGGGGGGGGAGGAGAAAGAGAAAGGGAGAGGGACGCTCGTCTCTCATTTTTTGGCGAGGAATTCTCCCATTCTTGCTCCCATCCTCCCTCTTGTTTTTGAAAATATCTTCTCTTTCCAATTGTTGGTTTTGGCATTGGGTCATTCATTCACTTTCTCCCCTTAGATAATGTATAAGACAGACTTAGGTTTTTTTTATATGTTTCGATGGAAATTTCCCTAAATAATAATAAAAAAACCCCATAAAAAATCATCATACAGAAAACCCTTTTGGGATCCAAAGGGGTAAAAAACCCCTTTCCCCCCCTTTTTCCCCCCTTTTATTACCCTTTTGTATCATGCATAAAGAATGTATCGTGGATGAAAAGTACATCATGCATAAAAAATATATCATGCTTAAAAAATGTATCATGGATGAAAAATATATCATGCATGGAGAGTATAAAATATAAAAATTATGTCTCCAACACACTTCGGAACAATCGCTTGAAAGGAAATCACAAACGTCCAATACCCAAAAGCTTGAGAGACAAAACAAAAGAGTCGATGTAAAATAAAACGACATACAAAATAGCGGAAAGAAACAATATTGTATGTTTTAAAAGGGCGACAATTTATTTTTAAAGTCAACAAAGAGTAACAAAAAGGAAAATGGCAATTTTTCAAATAGTTTCATGTTTAAAGGACAGGAGCATCCGCAAATGAGAGTACAGAAAGGACAAAGAAATCATAATTCTCCTAAAAGAAACTCCAATTAACCTACTTTATTGTATTTTTTTCCACTTTAAAGCCCAGCCAAAAAAACCTACTAAAAAAACCTACTACTAGAAAAAACCCCAATAAAGGAGAAAAATTAAACTGAAAAAAACTGGATAACAGGTACAAAGTACAAGTTTTCGAACAGACGGTTGATTCCATGTCATTTAAACGCTCGTCCGTTTTGTTTCCCATCAAGAACGTCTCCGTTCCGCTTTCCGTTAACAAATAAATTAAAGCATTTTTTTTCCATTAAACAGTTTTTCATTACCTTTCTAGTCTCTCAATTTCCAATGTCCCTGGACTTAAAACTGAAATGTGAAAAACGACAACTTTTTCTAAAAAAAATGAAATTAAAAAACAAACGAATAAGAAAAAGAAAAAAATACCGTTTTCCTGAAAAGACAATTTGTCTAAAACAACTTTTTTTTGTTAACCACCATTTTTTTAAACAAACTAACCTAAAAAAAACAAGGGATTCTAATCAAACATTGTAACACACATACTAAACAATTAGTTTCTAAAAACTGTCAAATACAATTTCTAAAGACGAGGAAAAAAAAGAGTTCAAAGCAACATTATTTTGCCCAACTGAAACTAGAATTGAAACTGAAACTAAAACTGAACTGAACCTAGAACAATTACAAAGAACACACCCACTCTCTTTTTTTCTTAAAACCCAAAAAATTTAACACCCACAACTTCTAAATCTCATTAGTGTACAAGGGTGAACATCACTACCTCTGCCCCTCCCTCTCTCTCTCCCTCTCTCCCACCCTCTCCCTCTCTCTCACCGTCTCCCTCTCCATCTCCCTCTCCCTCTTTTATCCCTTCACCTTATCCCAAATTTGACTCCTCTCACTGTTTTCCTTTCACATTAAAAATAACGAAACTATCATTGGCAGCTCCCATAATTATTCAAACAATCTTTTCCACTCTCCTTCTCCTTCTCCTTCTCGCTCCTTCCAATTCCTCGAGTGCCTATCCATCTCTGCACTCTCCCTTCCTCCCTCTCTTTCCTGCCCTCCGATCTTCGCGCTCTTCACTCTGCTCCTCTACTTCCCCTCCCCCTCTTCTTTTGCTCCCAAGACTTCACTCTCTTCACCCCTCCTTTCCCCACCCTCCTCTTCCCCCTCCCTCCTTCCCACCCTCCTCCAACAATGCGGGACTTTGCTGACATAGGCGAATACGGCAGGATCTCCATCGTCCTTATCTGCTTTCCGGCCCTCAATGCCTCTCCCCCCTCTTCCTCTCTCCCTCCCTCTCCCTCCCTCCTCCCTCCTTTCCCTCCTACCCCTCCTCCAGTAGAGTCGCATGTCCTGCCAAAATTGCTGACACAAGCAAATTGGGAATCCTCGCTCTCGTCCTTATCTGCTTTCGGGCCCTCGTTTGTCTCTCCCCCATCTCTCCCCTCAACCCCCTCTCCCTCCCTCTCCCTCCCTCCTCCCCTCGTTCCCCTCCTAGTCCTCCTCCGGCAGAGTCGCATGTCCTGCCAAATTTGCTGCCATCAGGGAATCCGGAATCCTCGCTCTCATCCTTATCTGCTTCATGGCTCCCCTCATGCTCTCCTTCCCCATCTCTTGTACGGCAAAAACCCCACTGGTAAACTCTCCGAGGGGGCGGGAGGAGAAGGAGGACCTTTGAAAGGCACTAGGAGGACAGGAGGGAGAGGGAGGGAGAGAGAGAGAGACGGGAGAGAGTGGAGACAGCGGCCCGCCTCCTCCTCCTCCTCCGCCGTGACCCGAGGGAGTGGGAGGACAGGAGGAGATGAGGACGTGGGGAGAGGAGGAGGAGAGAAAGGGACGGAGGGAGGAAGGTTGCTCGAGACACTTGAGAAGTTGCCGTACTTTCCAACGAAGTCGCGGGGAAGCTTCCATATTGAGGACGAGGAGAGTGTGTATCCCTCCCAATCCTACCGCCACCTGGCAAAGACTTTTGGACTGTACGCAAAGAGACAAAAGAGACGACAAAGCGACTTCTTTCGCTCGATCCGAACTCTGTCTTATTATCGCCAGAAGAGACGAAACCGCGTTCGGCGCTTCTAACAAAGCAGCTTTCCCTTCCTCCACTGCAATTAGCGTGTACAAAATTTGCACCGCTTTTTCGGCTGCCCGACTTTCCGGGCAGCTCTCCACGACTCCCAAAAGTCCCGGAATCGGTTTCGCTCGGAGGACAGCTGTCAGATTCGCCTCAGAAGATACGAGGTTGTAGATCGCGTGCGCCGCGTCACACCTCCCTTGGGGAGTGCCGCGTGTAAGCAGGTCCACGATTTGCGGAATCAAGGAAGGCTCTCGGCCAATCGCAGCCTTGTGGCTCTCCTCCACCGCTAAAGTCAAAATAGCCGCCACGGAAGCTTCCTGGACGGCAAGGGAGGAGTTTCCCAGAAGCTTCCCGAGGAGAGGGATGGCGCCGCATTCGACCATGGTGGTTTTGTTCCTGTAGGGAGAGGAAGGAAGAGGGAGAGGGAGAGGGAGGAGGAGGGGACAGAGGGAGGGAAAGGGGAAGAGATATCAGTTCAGATAGTCGCTTTAGGGTAAGATTTGTGACAGATCTGGTCCCATTTTGTCGTTTATTGAAAGATTTTGTCGTTTAGTGTGACCTTTGTCACATAAAGCCAGGAGAGGTGACAAAGAATAGTGAGAGACGTCAGACGGGAACCAAGGAAATGAGGTTTGTGACGTCACAACGGATGGGGAGAGAGAAGGAAAGGGAGACGAGAAGAGAGAAAGGGAGGAGGTAAGATAGAGAGGGAGGGGAGGAGGGAGAGAGGGGAGGTATGGCGGAAAAGAGAGAAGGAAGGGGTGGAAAGAGAGTGGAAGATAGGGGAAGAGAGGGAGTACAAGAGAGAGAGAGAGAGGCAGGGAGAGAGAGAGAGAGAGAGAGAGAGAGAGAGAGAGAGAGAGAGAGAGAGAGAGAGAGAGATGAGGAGAGAAAGAGGGAGAGAGGGAGGAGGAACAAGAGAGAGAGAGAGAGAGAGAGAGAGAGAGAGAGAGAGAGAGAGAGAGAGAGAGAAGTCCCTATTGAAAACGTTTCAACTATCGATCTTTTCGAGGCGATCTAAAACGATTCCTTTTCCACTTTTCTTTTCCATATTTCCATTTTTTTTTCAAGAGGTACATTTTTTTTTTCTTTCAACAGCATTCGTCAAAAGTTTTTCGATTCCCGAAATTGACAAAAAGGGAGAAATGAAGCAAAAAAAAAACTTACTTGGGCTCGTTTATCGCCAGATTGCAAAGGGCCAAAGTGGCATTCTCCAGCAAACTGAGATCCTCTCCCTCCACCCCTCCCCCTTTCCCCTCCTCCTTCCTCCTCCCCTCTCTCTCCTCCAATCTCGCCTCCCTCTCCTCCTCCCACTTTACTCCTTTCCCTTCCACTCCCCTGTCCCCCTCTCCTTCCCCTTTCTCTTCCCTCTTTGCCCCACTTTCCCCATCCCTCTCTCCACAATTTTCCCCCCTCTCCGCCCTCTCCACCTCCTCCCTCTCCCTCTCCCCCTCCAACATGGCCAACAGGGGCCTCACAGCTCCCGCCTCTCCCAACCCTCTCCTCGCCCCCCCTGACCTCCTTGCCATAGTACGGACGGCCAGTACGGCCTCTCCCTTCTTCCGTACGTCTGTACTATTCAGCCAGGTCACTAAAGTACAAAACTCGTCCATGGAAGTTTTTCTCGCAGACGATTTCTCCGAGGAGAGATTGAGAGAATATTTCTCTCCTCTTCCTCCCACTCCCTCTCCCTCTCCTCCCACTCCCTCTCCCTCTCCTCCCACTCCCTCTCCTCCCACTCCCTCTCCTCCCACTCCTCCTCCCACTCCCTCTCCTCCCACTCCCTCTCCTCCCACTCCCACTCCCTCTCCTCCCACTCCCTCTCCTCCTACTCTCGCTCCGCCCCCTACTCCCGCTCCTCCCACTCCCCCCATCACCCCTCCTCTCCCTCCTCTTCCCTCCAGTAATAAGGACCCAATCATGGGAACTCCTCCCCCTCCCTCCCTGCCACGTGGCAGCTCCAGACTGGACCGGGCGGAGCGGGGGTAGGGGGGGCGAGAGGGAGGGACGCCGGAGTTGGACTGGGAGGAGGGAGAGGGAGATGGAGAGGGAGAGGGCGAGGGAGAGGAGGAGGAGGAGGGGACGGAAGTCGTGAGACACGAGATTAGGGGTTGACGGGGTTGACTCGAGTCGGCCCGGGGGGCGTTGGGAGAGAGAAGTATCGGTCCGGAAAAAAGTACTTTTTTGTCTTTAGCGGATTGCTGACGTGGCACATTTTCTCTCCCTCCAAAAAAAGTCGAAAGAGATCGTCGAGAAACTGCTCTCTCTGCGGAAACCGACCGGATTGGTCCCTTTTTGCGGGGGGTAGAGAGAGAGAGAGATGGAGAGGGAGAGGCGGAGGGAGAGGAAGAGGGAGAGGAAAGTCGAGGAGGGTTTTGTTCCGAGGCGACACCTGGCGGCTTCTCATTGGTCGCAGAAAAAGACAAATTTCCTATCGGACCGATACTACCGTCACGTCGCCATCTGGGCCAAACCCAACCGGCCCAAGCCACTCCCTCTCTCCTCTCCTCCCTTACTCTCCTCTCTCCTCTCTCTTCCTTCTCTCCTCTCTCTCCCTTCCCCACTTTCTCTCCTTTCCTCCCCCTCTCCCTTTTCTCTCTCTTTTCTCTTTCTTTTTGACCGCCTTTCCCACCTCCCTCTCCACTACCACCATCCCCCTCCCCCTCTCTCTCTCCCTCTCCCTCTCCCCCCTGCCCCTTCTTCCTCCTCTCTCTCTCGGGGGAGGAGGGAGCCGTTTTGGCTCTCCTTCTGCTCCGGGGTGGAGGGAGAGAGGGAGAATTTTGGGAAGCTTCCAGGAAGATTCCGGCGTCGAGGATGGAGCGTGGGGAATTCTGGTTGGAGGAGGAGGAGGAGGAGGAGGGAGAGGAACAGGCGGGGGAGGGGGAGGAGGGAGAGGGAGGGTCGGTGGAAAGGACGTGACGGGCTAGGAAAATTGCCCGAGCCATAGGGACACGTGGCAGTCTTCGGGAGACTCCAGGACTGGAGGGTCCGTTTTGAGGACTTTTTTGGGACGTTTTTTGAACGTTTTTTAACGTTTTTTTACGTGTTTTTAACGTGTTTTTAGACGTTTGGGACGGTTCAAGGATGCAAAGAAACGTTTTTTGGACGTTTTAAAGATGTCTTCAGGAGAGGGAAGAGAATGGGGGAGAGAGAGGGGAGAGAGAGAGAGAGAGAGAGGGAGGGAGAGGAGGCGAGGGGAAGAATTAGAGTAAAAATTGGGGGAAAACGGGGAAGTTTTGGGAAATTTTTGAGGAGAGTTTTAAAGAAAAGTTTGCGAATTTCAGAGGAAAAAAAAACATATTTGGGAAGAAAATCGGAACATTTGGTCGGTTGGGGTTTTGTTGCTAGGGAGGGGTGGAGGGAGAGGGAGGGAGACAAAAAGTGACGGAGACAAAAGTGTGGAAACGAACAAAATTTGACAAATAATTGGCTAATTTGTTTGGTCTTTGCTTTTTCCGGAGCTGTCGGGAGTACTCAGTTTTGTCCGGACGTTCGGGGGAGCATTAATGAAAAAGTGACACCTGGACGAATGGCAGCTGGCGAAGTGTGGCTTTTGGCGTTTTCTGGCGGAGGGAAAATCTCGAGACGTAGGATGGTCGGTGGACGGCCGACGAATTACTAGGCAGTTTGGCGTGTGGTGACGTGGCTGACAGGCGTCGGTAGAATCATTTATTTTGTACTTTTTATGTACGGATAGAATAGGGAGCCGGAAGATGCAGTGCAGGATATCTTTTGTCTGGATTCGATAATTGTGTACGGATGAGTTTGGCCAGTGGGGAAGAATGCAAATTTTAAATTTGTCACGAGGGAGAAGAGGTTCTGAGAACGGATAAGACAGATTATAGATCTTCATCTCTGTAAGGTGTACTTTGAACAGTATAGTACACTGTAAAGTATGTCGGTTCTTTAACTCTTTTGATTAGGGTTCCAAACGGGGGAATGTCGGTTTTGACAACTTTAGGAGGATATCGGTGTGTCGGTATTTTTGACAGGTGGACATTCTGAAACAGAAAAAATAAAAAGCGAAAAAAAAACAAAAAAATATTTTGTCGCATTGGAGAGTAACTGCTAGTAAAAAGAATCTCAGCTGGCGAATAGCTAACCTTGGCGAGACCGAAGCAAGTTAAAAAACTGGGAAACGACAACAAAAATAAACAAAAAAGGGTTCAAACCAGAAAAAGTACGATTGTACGGTTTTACGAAGTTCTGTTTGTTTATGTTTTTTACGTCTCGTACAGGGTTTGGTACAGAATAGTTGCACGTGTGAAAAGTGGACGGTTTTATCCGTTTGTTAACTATTTCCGTATCACGCTTTGACCGACAGTTTGGAATATCTGATTATTTGTCACTGGTATTAGGGTGGTTGAAAATTACAGTACTTACTTGTACTTGTTTTTTGTCTCTTAAAACATTTCTTCTCCGTACACACTTGTCCAATTCTGCATCTGACGGTTGCGATTGAAAGGTAAGATTCTAGCTTCCGATTGACGGTCTCCATGTCAAAATCGGACAATTGTGTACGGAAAACAATCTTTTTAAGTGGCGTAAAAAAGCTATTAACCCTAAATAACGATACACGGTGTACTGAACAGTACAGTACTGCTCGAACAAATTAGCGTACTAATTCAGACTTAACGATAAAGTTCGTTTATATTTCGTACAGCTTCTAGGGTTTCAGGCAAAAGATAGAACTGTTCAAACTCGACAATACTGTACGATTACGTACAGTTTTAGAACGATTGCAATTAAATGCATGAAAGGTCGAAATGTACGAAAAGTACGATGACATATGATGACGTTCTGTAATTCTGAACCGTTTGAAGGTTAACATTGCGAGTCAGAAAAGGAAATGTACGACAGCTGGCGCTATCTGTTGACCGTACACAATCTCAGCTTTGCGGGCCCGACTCTTTGTATATACGATAAATTATAAATAGCTTTTTGTCGCCGCCATATACAAAAGTCACTTGCAATTAGCTGCTTCTACACCAACCACGTGTCCATCCCCGTGGTACGAAAACTCGTCAGCAACTTTATTGCTGTACTTTTTTTTTGCAATGCCCTAAAGAAGGGCATTTCTGAAAAAAAAAACCTTTCGAAAAACCTAAGGGTTTTCCTGAAGGTCAAAATTTTATGCTGCGGTACAGTACACCGCCAATCGCTATTAGAGTATATAACGCCAATTCGGTGCCCTTTTTTCAAAAAAAAAACCTGAAATACAATTAATAACGCTATTTAAGTACGTGGACCATAATCTGCCACGTCTCAGGTACTAAATTAGAATCAATAACGCTAATTGTTTTTTGACGCTAATTAATCCTTGACTCTAATAGCGATTGGCGGTGTACTGTACGGAATAATGCGCAAAATGGATCAGGTGCAGGATTTTCCTTTTGATGAATGTTAATGCAACCTAAGAAATTTTTTTGTCATATGTTTGTCAAATTTTTTTTGGCCTGCTTGCGGGCAATTGTTTTCCGTACGAAAACAACATGACGAGAAAAGTCGATGGGGCGGACCCTTGAGCGTCTTCCATTGCAACACGTGTCCAATCTGTACTGAATACGTCCGAACTTAAAATTACGGCCGGTTACATGGATGTATCGGGATCTCAAAATGGGTATCGAGCGGTGCGCTCATTTTTTTTATTTTTATTTTTTTGTTTCCTCTAGTAACGATCGAACGTAAAACTCGAGCTGTACGAAACTCTTCTGAACTAAATCGTAAAATTGAGCTTTACAATATATAATACGAAATGTTCACCTATAGTTCGAACTATAAAAAATTGGACGCGCGTATTGTACGAGCATACAGTTCTAGAAACAATTGAAACAAATTGTACAAAAGTTACGGTAACATCATGTGAAAGCGATGACGTCGAATAATTCCAAACTGAGTACACGTCATCTGTTGCGACGAGCATCTGAACCGTAGTCCAAAAGTAGGTGAAAGTAGGCCCATACAATATGCCTATTGTATGCAAAACATACAATATGACCTTAAGACCCCTATTGTATTTGGACCTATTCGGACCAATTAAAGCATTCGGACCAAAAAAATTTAATGACACCGTCAGATTTAGACGATCGGACGGTCCCTGATCAAAGTAGCGATCTAAGAAGATCACATGAAAAGCCCATAACAAAACTTACGATAAAGGCGCCGACCAAAGGCCTACCATAAAAACGCCTACTTTTGAACTATGGTCTGAACTTTGAAACAGTAACAAATAAATATGCCTCGGCACGGCTAATTACGACCACTTACATGGATGTATCGGGTTCGCAAATGGATATCGGCCGATGCCGTCAGTTCTTCATCAGTTCAACTCTTCATCGCATGTCCTTAAGGTCATTCGCCTAGGGTACCTTAAAGGTTTTTCATGTCGTTTTTCGTTTTCTTATGGATTTCGTACGGCTTTCTTGGCGCTTTCGCTTTACAAACTCAAATTATTAATGTTTTTAAGAGCGTTGTTCCATTAGGCAGTCTCTATAAACATTAAAAAATCTTTTACTGAAGCGACTGTTCCATTGTGTCGGGTTAGTAACCGACATTTGTTTTGCGTGGCACACATTGATTTGGCCACGTAATATAAGAATACGATTTTGCTAATCTTAAAAGAATCTCTAACAGCGAATTGTGACCACATATTTGTACCAGCGAAGGTAAAAAATGACTCGTACGACGTATTGAATAAAATCTGTACGGGCGGATGAAACTTAAGATGTGCAAAAGCGTACGAAAATGTCAGAAAGGTTCATGAATGCCAACAGAAGCGTGAAACAATATCCTTCGTCAAAGATTTTCTTACGGCTTCCGGTGGCATCGCATCCTTCCTGGTAGAAGGCACATGTCATATGCGACGTGTACCCACCTGGTCGCGCGGTCGTCATGGATATTTGTGCACTTCTCCACGAGGCACGATGCTATTCGTTCAGGCGTTGAGAATTGACCTACTCCGGGTCATTTGTTGCGAACTGGAAGTGTCAGCCGATGGCGTATCCGATTATGCATCCGACGGTCCACGTTTACGCCCATAAACGTGGAGAATGAAATTCTTCATTCAGTAACCTTGTTTTTCTGACAAATTTATTTTTTTGGTACGGCACTGTACAAAACAGTACGGCTTCCAGTAAACAACGACATTTTTTCCTTAATGGAACTTACCCTAATTAGGGTTTTGACGTTAATTGCTCTCAAAACTTTATGAGCTGCGAGTATGTATATAAAACCCTAAAACAATAAAAAAAAGTAAACTTGGCACATCGATGCTACGAGGCCGAACTGCATAAGTATTTTTTTTTTTTTATGATTGGCCCAATGGGTCCCAAAAAAAAAAAAGGTCAAGTAAAACTGTAAAACTGAATCTTTACTTTCTAGGGTTTAGGGGAATCGAGGACAGTACTCGATATTCCGTACAATGTTATTTTTCCCCCTCACTTTTGCTGACGTATGCAAAACGACGAACAGATTTGAATCGACTACATCGATATATTGGACATGCCCTAATTGGTTGAACGATTAAAATCGGCAGAATCGTAAAGTTTTCGATGGCAGGGCGTAAGGGAAGATCGCGTAGTACTGTAGCTATGACAAACCAAGTTTATCCAAAGACGTAAAATAGTTTTTTACCGTCAGCTCTACCATTAGAGGTACAAATGTACAATCATGAGGAACCAATCCTGTTATCCTGTGACGTCGATTCAGTGGCCGTTGTATTGCTGTTGATATTTTCACACTTGAAAAAGAAGCCTTGGCGCCAAATAATCGCTTACAATTGGCCCGCAAACAGTTTCATCCACACTGAATTTCGGATGCCGAAGCGATGGACGCGGCCGACCGTATCAGGAAATTTGTTTGTTAGCGGCTGTCAGTGTCAGAGATGGTGTTGGCGGCCACCAATAGAGACGCAGGATTTTGACGGAGTGAGGTGGACACCCTCAAAACACTGTAGCTGTACTGACATGTACATTTTCGTACGGTTTTTTTGGGAGTGTCCAGCTAGCAGTTTTGCATGTTCTCAGAGCAGCTTGCATTTTACAAACTGCTCAGTTTTCCGTACTGTAACGAATAGATGTCACGGTGTCACCAGAACTGTTCTTGTCAGGTGCGCCTTTTGTAACAGACAAGACAAAACAACGCACGTCATAATGTACGAAAGACTATGCATAGGTAGAGCCGATCGTGCGTACTAAGTGAAATCATGAAATGTCTGTGAACGAAACAGACAAACAAAAAAAAAAATTGGAAGGTCAAAAAAGCAGAATAAAATGGTTGACCGTGACAGAAAATGTCGGTGCCGTCAGAAAAAGTCATAGGGACTAGAGCTGCTGTAGAGTATACCGTGTCGCATATGGCTCTGACGAGCCAAATTGAGTGTATTATTCCGCGTCTGTCAGTCGTTCAGATCTAGAGACCATCCATAGGACGGCAGAGCCGTCGGATCAATCGGACGGCCGTCCTTGCCGTCCGATTGAAGTAATCCTGAAATTTGAAATTTGAAATTTGGTGATTTGGTCCATCGGGGCACTTTTCGGTTCAAAGTTGGGCCGTACAGAAAAACGCGACGAACCGCAACAAAATATAAGAGACTGCTCAATGATTGCGATCGCCGCGGATAATCCAGCGGGCCAATAAGGTTGTTACGCGTGAAATATAAGATGAAAATGTAAGAAACCAAGATTCACGAAATTCGAAAATTGTCCTTCAAATTTTTGAGGAACAATTTTCTGTGTTGTCAAAAATGGTAACCAATTCCGTTCAAATTTGGGAATCGATCCAGAAAACCTTTTGAGCGCCGTTAAACAGCTGTAAAATAAAGTATTCTTAAAGTTTTTTCGTACTTCCTATATTTTGATGTTTTCACTCTAATTGGCTGTTTCTACCAGGTTACATATCTTACCATTGGAATCCTAGTCATGTAGAGCATCGTACGGAAAAATATGATTCGGAGCGTTGATAATTACTCTTAAATGCCGCGATATTGCCGCTCGTGACAAAGAGAGTTTTCCGTACAATACTTTACGGCCGAGAGTGTACCAAAACCGCCACGTTCGAAAAGTACGTTTTTAATATCATTCGAAGTGTGAAAATCAATAAAATTGCAGCAGCATTGTCGTTAGCGACTTCAAAATGAACAAGTTTTTTACCGTACGATGGTACAGTACAGTCATCTCAATGTGTGCCATAACCGCTTCGCGTCCACGTCATTTGTCGTTTACTTCTTCTTTCTTCAAAGTTTAAGCCATAGTTCAAAAGTAGGTGAAAGTAGGCCCATACAATATGCCTATTGTATACAAAACATACAATATGACTTTAAGACGCATATTGTATTTGGACCTATTCGGACCAATTAAAACATTCGGACCAAAAAAATTTATTTACACCGTCACATTCGGACGATCGGACGATCGCTGATCAAAGTAGTGATCTAAGAAGATCACATAAAAAGCCCATAACACAACATACGATAAAGGCGCCGACCAAAGGCCTACCATAAAAACGCCTACTTTTGAACTATGGTTTAAGCGCACTTTCTCGCAACCGATACGTACAGTGAAAATCTTCGTACTAAAACCCCGGAAAACCCTAGAAAAACTTAAATATCCTAATTGATCTAACGGCTATTGTCGTAGCTGGTAAAGGTTCCACATACTTTAAATAGTGCGAACTATTAACTATGGTACATTTTCACCTAAATCTCGTCCACGTGTCCGAAGAAGATGGAGTGTCTACGAGCCAAGAAAAAGATCCTCCCCTTACTATCCGTACAGATTTTGGCCATTAGCAAACACCAGCCTCGCGAGGACTGGTATTGGAGAACGAGACCTAGAGCGAAAGAGCACGTCACAATCAGCACGGCAGGCAACAAATGGAAAGTTAGCGCACTGATTGGACAGCTGTATGTGTCACAACTCTCAGGGCGTGTCCCCATGTAACCGATATTTTGAAACGTTATTTTGGAATTTAGCGCTGATTTTACGGTGTACTTTTCAAAGTGTGCCTATGTCAATCGTTACTTGCGCGTTCATTATTTTGAATATGTGGCAGTTGTACACGTCACCAATACTTGCAACACCTGTAGACGCCAACAAACTGACATTTGTAGGCGCCAACGATCTCGGAACAAACTGCGGACATTTGTACGCCGCAAAGAGCTCCTGACATACTGGGACAATTGTCGACGCCAACTGTCATTTGTTGACGCCCACACGTGAACGACATAAGCAATCGCCTACGTCTACAAAATGACATTTGTAGACGCCCACAAGTGGACAACATAAGCAAACGGACAAACAATTTTTTTTTCGTGTATTCTCCCAACTGCAAAAAAACAAATGAAAACTTTTGACGCGTGCAACCCAAGATTTCTATTCGTCAATAGGGTAGTATTTTGATTAAAAGCAGGTCACGATTTGATTTCATTACAAGTGTGAAGATGAGCTGGAAGTGGATCGCGATGATAATACTGCCAAATCGACGTACCTTTCAAGTTCCAAGATGACGCAAAATGTATTTGAGTTTTTGCCCATTTTTCGTACGGCATAATATTTTCAAGTAGGAAAACCCATTTTTTGTGTAAACGACGGGAAAAAACCCTTACTTGAACACATGGGGACACGCCCTCAGACATGCTTCGCAGCGCGAGAATCCCACGGCAACCGCTTAGCGTACCAATTGCGTACAACATGTCACTCCATTTTTTTAAACGGTACACCGCCAATCGTTATTAGCGTGTAAGTTTTTTTAGCGTATACGAATAATTAGCGTGGTTTACGCTAATTGGGAATTTGAAAATTTCGAAGAAATCGTCTATTCTAATTTGGAATTAGGATTTTTTTTAAATAGTGTGGATAATTCTATTTGAGAATAAAAAAAAAAAAGCGGGACGAAATTAGCGTACACAACGCTACTAAAGATTGGCAGTGTAGTGTACTTTGTTCCAAAACAATCCGCGTACACATGCCTACCAGACCGTTTCCCGTCAAGTTTAGAATTGAAGGGTCGGTTACAAACATATACGAGGCTGGAGACATGGGCAAAAACAATTGAGCGTCCTCTCTATGATTCACGCCGGCTCGTTGCAATAGCACAATCATAAGATGACGCGTGGATAGTGAATTCGTCAATTGTTACATTCGATGAAATCTCGAGGGATTTAAAATGATAGGTAATTGAATTGCCTAGTAATTAGAACAGGCTAGCATAAAATCAATGCTCGTTACCGTAATGCTAGGTACAGGCGTCTGATCAGCCCATTTAATTTGTCTCTCGCATTCTTTAAATGGTTGTGACTTGTGACCCGGGTGATTGTTCCATCGCGAGTATCTCTATCATCGGCGAGGGATCATTTTCATTTCAACAATCGTTATTGTCTACTCGTTTGCTTCTGCCAAACGAGGTCTAAGATGCCGTTCCTCCGTTCTCTTCCCTCCTCACCAATAGTCATTCTCCGGTGCAACAACATATCACCGATAAGGTCGTCGCCGCTGATTTAAAAAACATACTTGAGGCGCTACCTACGGGTGACTCACATGCTTGACTGCGCTCTTGTTCAGGACCAGGTGTTGGGGCTTGGCTCATCGCCACTTCAATTTTTGCCTCACTTCGTTTATCTTCTCAATAGTTTTCTTGTGTACTCCGTCTACGTATTGGCTTGCCACACCCTTCCCTTTTGGGTAAGCCTCGTTGCTTTGTAGTCAGTCTATAAATGAGCAGGGCGTCCATTTGCTCTGTTGTTCACATGGTGGAGAACGTACAACGGCGCATGATATTGTTCGAGATGCAATCGCCTCGGTTGGTAGTGAAGTCGGGTATATAGTAAAACATGAGGTGCCATATATCCTCCCGCCAGGTTCCCAATCTCGTGGAGTGCGCGGCACTAGTGTGGACCTCCTGTTTTTACAAGGCGCACAGAGAACACTGGGGGATGTAGTTCTAACGCACCCGACAAGATCCCATGTTTCAACACGTGGGGCATTACATACTACTGTTGCGGCTCACGGTGCAGCGACCTCTAAAGAACGCGATTACGCTCATCAAGACCCAGCCGACAACTTCATACCGTTTGCTTTGGAGATGTTTGGGAACTTGGACTCGTCGTTCATCAACTTTATTTGTGATTGTGCCCGACGATCGTTTGAGGCTCAAGGACCTGGCAGCCCTCCCTCGGCTCTCATGTCGGCCTTTTACCACCAACGAATCTTTGTTGCCCTTCAACGATCTCAAGCATCGGCCCTTATCCAACAAAACACGGTGGTGAATTGTTAAAACGTGTGTATTTTCTAAGTTTGTATTTGTCTATGTTGAAAAGAAGTAATTGAAATTCACTTCTTAATTTAGACTTTAGAGTGAAGAGAGCGAGAGAGTCACCATGGCCATAGCGAGAAAGAAACAAGTAGACAAGTAGACACATTGATAGATTACGAATATATAGATCTACGGAGTTCATTACAGACGTACGCCTTAACCATTAATGCTTTAACGAAACAATACACGTTTGTGGTTCGGTGATTAATTAAAGTGTCACGCAAACGTCACTTTCACTTAAACATATCAAAATTGACGAAACGACATCTATAGTCAAACGGCGCTCGCGGAGGCAAATCTAACTGTGTAAAATACATGATCGTGAAATTATATGGGCTCCATTGCCACACAAAATTCGCAAATCAAAAGAAGTTAATCTAGATAGTGCCGACTCCCACTTTATATAAACCCAAATGATTGACCCCTTGACAATCAGAACCCCATTAAAGCTTCACCCCTATGAAACAAGACTTTGTGTGTGCTCAGTTCCACCACAGAATGCAAAGTTAGAATATGTGATTTGGATACATTCACCCACTTTGACTTTCCCTTAGAAATGCAGCCACCCAGGCAAGCAAAAACTTTGACTGGTTACTTCATTGTGTAGCTTGGACTCACTTGAGTCCGCAGCAAAAAGAATCACCAAAAATGGCCAAGTAAATTAATAGTTATGGTTGGCCAAAGTTTGCCTTTTATACAAGATGCTCTCTGGGAGAGGCTGCTACCTACCCAAAATATTATAAGTCATAAACCCCTCTCTAAACCCCCTATTACTGAGGTATGGACCAATCACATTAGTGTATAGTACATAAAAGTACAGGTAGCGGTGTACCTTTTGTAGGACCATCGTACGACATGGCTAAAAAGTCAACACGTGTCATATCCGGACTAGTTCTTCTAATCCCCGGAATTCCTACTTCCAAACGCCACCCCTCCACGTGGCACCAAGTCATGCCACGTCAAAAAAACGGTATCGTATAAGAAAGTACAGGTGTCGAAGTACTTTCTGAAATTCTATGGGCTCCATAGCCCACAGAATTCGCAGATCCAAAAGAAGCTAATCTAGATAGTGCCGACTCCAAGTTGATATAAACCCAAATGAATGATCCCTTGACAATAAAAACCCCAATACACCTTCACCCCAGTGAAGAGTAGACCTTTTTGTGTGCTCAGTTCCACCACATAATGCAAAGCTTGAATATGTGTTTTGGACAATACTCCCCACTTTGACTTTCCCACTAAATATGTGCCACCCTGGCACGCAAAGACTCTGACCGACTACACCCCTGTGTAGCTTAGACTCCCTTGAGTCCGCAGCAAAAAGAATCACTGAATTTGCTCACCCGAGCATTAAGTTATGGCTGGTCAAAGATGACCTTTATAGTTACAAGCTCTCTTAGAGAGAGGTACCTAAATATCACTAAGTCTTGGTCTGCCTACTCACGACTACCTTTTACTAAACCCTAGTCCAATAGGAACACTATAAAGTACAAGAAGGTACAATGGGCGATGTACTTATTGTACGTCCACTGTACGACAAGGTCTACAAGATGACACCTGTCAAATCGGAAGCCATGGTTCCTCCTCCCATCTTCTCCGGTATCAAATAATGTGGCGCCACGTGGCACCGCGTGACGCTATCTCCGTATGCCGCCAAAAGCTCACTTCGCGTGGCGGCTATAATGCCGGCCGTCCGATCAAAACATATTTTACATGGTTCAGATTCGCGTACATGCATGAATTGCTCCTTTTGGTTAGTCTGCTGTGAAGTAGCTGTTGCGTTAATGTTTATATATCTTTGAAACCCGTCACGTACATCGTTTCGGTAACGCCTTATTGGATAAGGCTTACGTCTACATAGCAAACCATAGACCCAGGTTCAAATCCGGTTTAGAGCAGCATATTGGCCAACTATCAGATTTCCTGCCTGTTTTTGCATGTTTCTTCTTTTTGACTATGGGGGCAGCCATGGCTATCTCTGTCTTCCAGTGACTACGACAAGTATGGATGACTTAGACAAGACCATCTGACAAACACATAGAATAAATTCAGACCTAGAAAATACACAAATTTAACACTCCCCTTATTTTTTAGTCTTCTATTGCGCCAACTCCCACTAAATAAAAACAACAAAAACAAAATCCCTTTTTTTTTTTTTTTCGTTCTTTTCCTATAATTAAACTTTAAGAATATACCCTCATATTTTAAAAGGTCTATTAGATGAGCTGAAATTAACATTCCATCTTGCTGATCACACATTTTATTTAGCATCTCACTTTTTATAAATCCGAGCAAAGATTTTATCCACCTCATCACTTTTCCATCCACACAAAATCCGATTTCCCTCTTGCAATTCAAACAGCCAGCCACATCCTCAATCTGCAACACACACCCCGATGCTAACCCTTTTACAGGCGCACCTCCATAGATGGCATCACTCCCATTAGTGATGTCAAGTCCATTACCCCCCAAATTTTTCGAAAAAACAAGTATCCCCGCTAAGTTCCTCATAAGATCTACGTCTTCCGTACTCATATTTTTATCCTTGATACTCATCCCATATTTTGAACTTTCCTCACTCTCTCCCAAGGAATTCTTTCCGCTATCACTTTCTATTTTTATTCCCAATAAATATTTCTCCTCCCCTAAACCTTTCATTAAATATTCCTCTTCTCCCCTATCTTTTAAAACCCCCTCCAGATTTACTTCTCCCCTTTCCTCGGAATCCGTTGAAGTCTCCCTTTGCGACCAGTTTTCTGTTTCCAAAATATCTATAAAATTATCCTCATTATTTTTACTTTTCCCTTTTTCAATTATAGATTCTAGATCTGACTTTCTCATCT
The DNA here is from genome assembly GCA_037447655.1 of Zygnema cylindricum. NCBI lineage: Eukaryota > Viridiplantae > Streptophyta > Zygnematophyceae > Zygnematales > Zygnemataceae > Zygnema > Zygnema cylindricum. Next base: position 37,681 of record JBBHKE010003173.1, read on the forward strand.
CTAAGTTATACTTTTTACACTCCTTGACATCCTCATCATTTCTAACTCCCTCAAGTACCTCCCTTCCCTTTACTTCCCTTATACCTCCAAAAGCACATCGTTGATTTCGTGTAATTTCTGTGTACTTCTCTCTCTTCTCCATTTTACCGATGTGAAGAAGCTCCAAAATTTCTTCATCCTCTTTCTCCTCTTCCCCTTCTTCCTCCTCTTTCACATTCCAACTTCGAAGTTCTTCCAAACAAGGACACTCCTCTATATAGTGACCCGGTTCTCTACAAAAGAAGCAAACACCCTTTTTCAAAGCTCCCCTTTCTTTTCCTCTCCCTCTCTTTCCACCAAAGTTCCGATAAGGTTTGCCTTCGTCTTTCTTCCTCTCATCACGCTTCCGCTCGTCATCGCCGTTCCTCTCATCACGCTTCCGCCAATCACCACCAGCTGTAAATGCAGTTACCCTCTCACTTCCCCTACGAAGCTCCAAAGTGCTTTCCCTCACAAGAATTATCCCCATGGTAAAGCTCCAAGTCCATGAAGAGCCATCCATTGCCTGCATACGATTAATGATGTTTTCGTACTCATCTGGGAGTTTCATGAGTAGTGTATTGATCTTTCTCTCCTCAGATTCTACATACCCCGCACTAGCAAGCTCAACATATAACGCAGCAATATCATTGCAAAACTCTATAATGTTACCGCCTTTATAAACATAGGCCTCTATTTCCTGTTATACTAACTGCTGCCTCTGAATAGTCTCACTCTTATAAATCTGCCTTAGTGTTTTCCATATTTCCGAAGACTTGGTAAGACTTAAATGAGTGATAGCTATGGACTTAGACACATATCTAAGTATAAGATGTTTTGCTATAGTGTTTTTATACTCCCAAATTTTACTATCATTTTCTTGAGTTATACTTATAACCCCTCTAAGTGAAGATGTGGCGGAGAGCATAGCTCCCCTCACCATAAGTGTCCCTTTATCCTTCTCCCCTTTTCCCCCTTCCATCACAATATTTTTCCCTTCACCTTTCGTTGCATTTGAACTCCGGTTGATATTCTGGACAGCCTCAGATGGTTCTCCACAGTAAGCTCCTCCAAAGCCAGGTGGCGGACATCTCACTTGTCCCAAAACAATTCCCCATAAGTGCTTCTCGAAAAGCAATCCCTCCATAATAAACTCCCAATAAGTGAAGTCTGTTCCATCGAACATAGGCACCCTAGATGGTGGGCCCATAACTTGAAATTCTATGGGCTCCATTGCCCACAGAATTCGCAGATCCAAAAGAAGCTAATCTAGATAGTGCCGACTCCAAGTTGATATAAACCCAAATGAATGATCCCTTGACAATAAAAACCCCAATACACCTTCACCCCAGTGAAGAGTAGACCTTTTTGTGTGCTCAGTTCCACCACATAATGCAAAGCTTGAATATGTGTTTTGGACAATACTCCCCACTTTGACTTTCCCACTAAATATGTGCCACCCTGGCACGCAAAGACTCTGACCGACTACACCCCTGTGTAGCTTAGACTCCCTTGAGTCCGCAGCAAAAAGAATCACTGAATTTGCTCACCCGAGCATTAAGTTATGGCTGGTCAAAGATGACCTTTATAGTTACAAGCTCTCTTAGAGAGAGGTACCTAAATATCACTAAGTCTTGGTCTGCCTACTCACGACTACCTTTTACTAAACCCTAGTCCAATAGGAACACTATAAAGTACAAGAAGGTACAATGGGCGATGTACTTATTGTACGTCCACTGTACGACAAGGTCTACAAGATGACACCTGTCAAATCGGAAGCCATGGTTCCTCCTCCCATCTTCTCCGGTATCAAATAATGTGGCGCCACGTGGCACCGCGTGACGCTATCTCCGTATGCCGCCAAAAGCTCACTTCGCGTGGCGGCTATAATGCCGGCCGTCCGATCAAAACATATTTTACATGGTTCAGATTCGCGTACATGCATGAATTGCTCCTTTTGGTTAGTCTGCTGTGAAGTAGCTGTTGCGTTAATGTTTATATATCTTTGAAACCCGTCACGTATATCGTTTCGGTAACGCCTTATTGGATAAGGCTTACGTCTACATAGCAAACCATAGACCCAGGTTTAAATCCGGTTTAGAGCAGCACATTGGCCAACTATCAGTTTTCCTGCCTGTTTTTGCCTGTTTCTTCTTTTTGACTATGGGGGCAGCCATGGCTATCTCTGTCTTCCAGTGACTACGACAAGTATGGATGACTTAGACAAGACCATCTGACAAACACATAGAATAAATTCAGACCTAGAAAATACACAAATTTAACACTTTCTGTACAGACTTTGTACGACAATGTCATATTGCGACATTTGTCACTTTTGGATTTATTATCTTCCGTTCCGAAGATTCCGTAAACCCGTACTATGTTGCCACCTGTCATCCGGAGTGGCGGCGTCTGCAAACCGCCAAATTGTCCTTCCACGAAGCCAGCGCTAACCACAGCCGTCCGATTTATTTCGGCATTTAATACGGACAGTCGAAACAAATGTCCGCACTATTTGTTTTGTCCGTACTTTAAAGTACAACTGTTTTTATGCCCTATAAACCGTAATCCAGTTAAATGGAAATCCCTACTAGATACTATATAAATATCTACCAAACCCAATATGTCTTAGCACTAGTCTTAGACTAAACCAATAAAGCTAACCGTTACGTGTTGCTTGACGGACGTTAGGTACCAGGATCAATTCCTAGGTCGGGCAAATAACTTTTGGTAAGTCTACCAATTCTCCACCCTATCTCCATTGAGAGCCTAGGCAGCCATGACTCTAGCTCCCTGTCCAACCTTGAGTGACTACAATAAGTGTGGGGGCTTGGAGAAGGGAGTTAGAGGTAGACTGCCTCTGCTCTTTTTCTATACTAAAACAGACCTAGAAAATACATTGAAAATACATAAATATCAACAGATCGGACGGACAACCTCGCCCCAACCAAACCCAAAAGAATCTTTGGCGGCTTTTGGACATAGCGGCGAGTTCTGCCAGGTGGCGCCACATCATTGGACGCAAGAAAACATGGGAGGAAGAACGATGGTTTCCAAGTTGACAAGTGTCAACCAGAAGGCCATGTTGTACACTAGTCCCATAAGAAGTACAATTGGCCACTGTACCTTCTTGTACTATACACTCTTTTTGATTGGCCTATGGTAGAGTAGTAGGTATATGTGAGTAGGAGTTAAGGGATTTAACGTGTTTGAGGCGCCTCTCTTCAGGTGACCTTTTGTATTTATAGGCTATCTTTGGCCAGCCATAACTAATTCCTCAGGGGAGCAAATTCAGTGATTCTTTTTGCTGCGAACTCAAGGGAGTCCACACTACACAACGGTGTTGTTGGTCAGGTTTTTGCTTGCTAGGGTGGCGGCATTTCTAAGGGAAATTCAAAGTGGGGAATGTTGTTCAAAACACATGTTCAACCTTTTCATTCTGTGGTGAGACTGAGCACACACAAAGTCTACTTTCATACAGGTGAAGTTGTATACGAGTTCTGACTGTCATGGTGTCAGTCAGTTAGGTTTTTATCAACTGTGAGCCGACACTATCAAGATAAGCTTCTTTATGTCTGCGATTTCTGCGGGGAAATGGAACCCATAGAATTTCATGAACGATGGTCGAGGCTTGCGAGATTTACCTCCCCGCCACCCGGTGCACATTGATGATATTTGTTCCTTAGACCTTTAGTGTAGACTTGTTTTAGGCTTTGGGCTGACGGTCCTTCTTTTTCATCTACAGCCTTTGTATAGTGTATTTTTAAGTGCTTTGGTAGTTTGATTTTAGTGTTTGTTTTTGTTTCTTATGTTTTCTTTGTTTTTTTTTACTTTTACTCTTGAAGCTTTTATACTATTTGTACGTACTTTTTGTTTTATAATTCTAGCCTTAAATAGTAGTGAAAAATTTCCCTTTTCAATGAAGTTTTGTACTTTTATGGTTTAACCATCGTGTTTTTCATAATAAAACTTTTCTTTGTTTCTTTTTTCCTTGTTTTTACGCTATTTGAATATTTGTCGCTATTGTGATATAATACGCTCGTACAAATCTTACTTTAGATTGTACACGTGCGAAATCTTTGACGAACGTTCACGCGAAATGAAACTGTGAGACCTCCATACGTCCTCAGAGTGGATAGCTTCCAAGAAGCCTTTAGGATAACCCTGACCTGTTGGTGTTTCAGCAAAAACAACTGCCACCCTAGCAGACAATAACTCTGACCAACTTCAACCCTGTGAAGGCAAGACTCCCCTGAGTGGATAGCAAAAAGAATCTCTGAATTTGCTCCCCTGAGCAGTAAGTTATGGAGGGTCAAAGTTGACCTTTTGTACAGAAGCTCTCTGGGAGAGAGGGTCCTATCTCCTAATTTTTCTAAGTCCTATCTCTCTCACAGACTCTATCTACTAATGTACGAAGCCAATCAGATTACAGCTCCGTACACAAAAGTATAGCTGCCGATGTACTTTCTGTACGGACATTGTACGACATGGCCTAAATGTCGACACGTGGTATGTCCGGATTCGCTCCCTTAATCCTCGGAGATGCCGCGATCCAATGTCATTCCGCCACGTGTCATCCGATGTGGCGATGACCACAAACCGCCGAAATCCTCTTCCGCGATCTCGGCGTTAATTCCGACCGTCCGATTAAATTCACATTTAATCGTAGCCGTAATAAATACATGCGCGATATTCGTTTCATTAAAGAAATAAATGCGCAGTATTGGTTTCTTATCCGTACCGTAATCCGTACTTTTACATTACTGGATCTATGTATCCCGTAAACAGTTACAGTTAAATGAATTATCCTACCTGATAATGTTTAATTAATTATCAAACTATATAGTACTTAACACTAGCTCTAGATCTAACGGCTAAGGCTACCAGCTACCGGCTGTTTGCCGGCCGGTAGGTACCAGGATCAAATCCTGTGGCCGGCACATACCTTTCAGTAAATAAACCCCTAACTAATATATATTTCCCGTAAACCTTTGGATAGCCTAGGTAGCCATGGCTCTAGCTCCCTCTCCAATTTCTCAGTGACTGCGACAAGTTTGAGAGTTGTAGAGAGTAGTTAGAGGTAGATTGCCTCGGCTTCTTTCTATATTTCTATTTAGACCTAGAAAATACTTAAAAAATGGACCATTAATTTTTACACGAATTTCACATCCGGATCGTACGACAAGAAAATCTTTGACGTTTTCTTTTATTTGAACAAAACCCTACATGGAAGAATTAATATAAAGGCTACGATCCTTCAACGGCTATTTTTCTTTGGCGTGACGTGAAGGCAAAAATAGCCTCGAAATTTCCCCCTCTGTAAAATCTAAAATCTCTTTGCGGCTCATGATGGAGGAACGACCGTACTCAAAGTCGCCTATTATGGTATGTCCCCATGTACTTGTAACTTAGTGAACTTACTTTGTTTTTTAACACGGATTTGCCGCACCTGATTTTCAAGTGTCCCTATGTGTAATAACGTAATTGTAACTTACGTTTGTGACGATTGTATACGCCGACAATACCTGTGACGGCTGCCAGCGTCTACAATCTGTGTTGTCGCACGTTATTTTTTGGAACTGCTTTTGACGTCGCATGTCTTAATGTGACATTGTAGACGTACCGCATTGCAGCTTGTGCAGTTTCACGGTTGAAGAAGATGCGCTTTGCCTTCGCGTCGCCTGTCCGGTGGACGATAAATGGCATCGGAATTTCAATATCCCTGCAAACAAATATCCGTAGTGAACGAAAACGGACAAAAACAAACAGACTGTGTACTTTTCTTCGTCGTATTGAACGCAAACGTACAAAACATAGCCATTTTTTTACTTTTGTTTGTCCTTAGAAATCGTATGAAAACTTTCGAAAATTACATGTGCGAATATATGTTCCTATTTGTTTATAAAAAATACCTAGTTTTAAAACACATCGCGCATGTGTATTAAATATAAGTTTGAAAATGACCGTTTTTTGTCGTGGAAGTGTGTCGAAAAACACAAGACGACGAATTTTTGTACATCCTACGTTCGAGGATGACGCAAATTGTACTCTACAAAATTGCGATTCCTTCGTACGGATGCAACTTAGGGTGCGTCTTTATGTACTTCAAACTTAGAGATTTTTTTTTTGTTTTTTAGCGCAGATCCGGCGGACCCGGATTTCGGGTGTCCCTATGTGTACCAAACGAAGTTGTCACTTAAGGGCGTGATGCTTGTATACGTTGACAATGCCCGTGACGGCTGTCGACAGTGTACAATCATTGATGACGCACCAAATTGTACAAAATTGCCTTGGACGCCGCGAGAATGCGAGGCTGCGTGTGAGAGGCGGCGTGTGCGACTTGCTCGGGCGCCCTCAAAGATTTCTCGAGATTTCGTCAAATGGCATTCGAATTTCCAGACCCCTGGAATGGAAAAGTCCGTACTGAACGAAACGCAACAAAAGAAAAAAAATTGTGTACTTTGTTGGACTCAAACGAACAAAACATAACGAATAGTGTACCTTCCGCCGTCGCTTGAATTCGTTTGAAATTTTTGAAAAAAACATTACAATTGCGAATACGTGTTCCTATTTGTTTTTCAAAAATACTTTGTTTTAAAACACATCGGCCCTGTATTTTAAATAAAAGTTTGAAGATGACGTTTTTTGGCGTGGCTGTGGGCCGAAGAACACAAGACGACAAGATGTAGTACATTTTATATTCGATGATGACGCAAAATGTACTTCTCTTTTTGTCTATTTTTTTGTACGGTTGAAACTTACGCTGTGCGGCTCTAAGTTTTACAGGAAAACGACAGGAAAAAACCCTTACTTAAGCACACAGAGACGCACCCTTAGGCAGTACGGCGCTAAGTTTTACACGAAAACGACAGAAAAAACCCTTACTTATGCACATGGGAACATACCCCCTTAGGCTGCAGCCCCATGTGGCTAAGTTCGGGTTTTTTTTTCTGTCGTTTTCCTTTATAACTTAGCGCCGTACTGCCTAAGTTGCGACCGTACGAAGAAATCGCAAATTTGTAATGTACAATTTGCGTCATTCTCGAACTAGGTTGTACGAAAATTTGTCGTCTTGCGTGTTTTCGACCCACCGTCACTCATCTTCAAAATTTTCATAATCAACATCGGCAATATGTTTTACGCTAAGTAAAACCATTTACACCAATAGGAAAACATACTCTCACGTGTGAAAAGTTTTCAAAAATATTTGACGAAAAAAAAAGGTACAGGGTTGTTGGTTTTTGTCCGCATGCACTTTGTACGGTTTTTTTTTGGAGGGGGTCTCGAAGCTTCAGTGCCCTTTGACAGAAAGGTGAAAAATCTGCCAAGGCGCCACTTCTACTCGCCCTCACCGCCACTGTCACCTTTTGTTCCATCCACCCCTTCAAACGACACCATTTCGCATTCTGCTACAAGTTAGCTTTAAGGGCAAGGGGAGGGAGTGGGAGAAAATATTAAAAGCGACGTTTTTAACTACCGCGGAAGGTTCAAAAAATCATTCTTCACATTAAAAATTAGTCTTCGCGGGAAAATCATTGATACAACACTTTCCCCTAATTAACGTTTTATTGTGAGACTCGTAATATAGCCTTAACATTGTTTATATATTTTAATGGAAAGTAAAACATTCTTCTTCTTTCTTCCTTAAAGAAAAAATAGCAAATCTTCGTTGCTTGCTCTTTTTTAGCTAAGGAAAAAGCTGAGGCCGAGAAGTTCTTACGCTTTGTCTGAAAGAGTTAGGATATTTTTCTTTGTTGAAAACTTTTTATATTAACTTCTTTTTTTAGTTTTGAATCTGAAATGAAACTGCAATGTAAATCAGAAATGGAGGCTCAGTTTATGCCTATTGTGTTAGCTTCTGCGCGATGTGATTTATTTACAGAATTCAAAGAGAGTTTAAAAGAGGTTTTAAAAGAGAGTTTAAAAAAAAAATTAGAAGATGTTTAGAAGAAAAATAGAAAAGAATATAAGAGATTTTTATTTTAATGTGTAGTTTCTGTTTGACCGAGGCATAGAATAAGCCGAAGCTAGGCTGATATCGATCTCTCTCACCCATACAGATCTTGGAAACCCTAAAAAACTAGGCTGCAGTGATACTCCATCCTCCTTCCCTCACCCATACAAGATGAGTTTTTTTAACTCGAAAATGCTAGGTTATTACATTAATGTGATTCGGTGTGGTTTATTAAAACAAAGATAGTGAGGTATTGTTTAACTTAATATTCATTTTGTCTTCGTTTCGGATCTTTCTTTGTGTTGATAATTAAGTTAAGCATGTTTATTTCAAAGATTTTAACTTGATACACAATAACAATAAAATAGTAATAAAAACGATTGAAATTTGCTGTTGTTTGTGTCGTTGTGGACGATAACTTTTAGTTGTCTTTTCTCTTGTGTTGATACTTTTCTTATGAAAACCGGTTCTTTTATTTTTCTTCTTTATTTTTCTTATTTTTTAAAGATCCCATTTCAAGTTCATGTTTCGAGGTTTTGTAATTTTCTTTTAAAATTTGTGATTGTTTATTGATTACTAAAAAATCCTTCTGTTTCTTTTTTCAGCTCGATTGTCTGCATATTTTCAATGTCATACCCTAAAAAATGACTTTGCGCAAGTTGAAAAAATAATCTTAAACATCAGAGACATGAACTGTTTTTTGAAGCTCGCTCAACTTAAGTCCAACTTATCTACTATTATTAACCTATTATTTGCCCCACCCATACATCCACTCTAAATACTCTGCACTTGTAATACAATGTTTTTTGCCATTTTTAAACATCCACATTAAATAATGTGCACTTGTCCTGTAACGGTTTTTTGCCCTTGTAATACTTGTACACTAAATGTTGTGCACACTCTCTGATGATGTTATCTGACCATCTCACAACTGCAATAAATTCTGTGACCATTGACAATGTCATTTGCTTCTGACAGAATACTGTGTACTCTGTCCGACCATTTAATTTGCCCCTCTTGATTATCCACACTAAATACGATAATGTTTCTTGACACTCCATTATATCCACGCCAATGTGTTTTGCTCCTCTCATGCATCCACAGTAATTGCCGTGTATTCCTCATTTGCCCCTCTCACACATCCCACTAAATGTTGAGCACACTGTCTGACAATGGTATCTGCTTCTCTCCTACTTCCACATTAAATACTGTGTACGGCCGTCTTCATAATGGGACATAACAAAAACTGCAAATCACCCAATTTAATGTGGCTTTTCAATTAAAAGCAAACAAAAAAAAAAGCAGTTTCGAAATTATGGAAGAAGGGTTAACAAATACAAAAAAAAGAACCAGTCACATTCTCAAAATTCTAAGAAAAGTGCAGGTGCAGAGTCAACAGAGAAAGACAGGGCGGAGGGGGGAGGAAGGAGGAGGAGGAGGGAGAGGAGGGAGATGGAGCGTAAGGGGGGAGCGAGGGAAGAGGCGGGGAGAGGAGGGGATGGAGAGGAAGCTGTAATGTAGTCTGTATTCCCCAAATACATAATGTAGAGTAGATGCTATTTTCAGCTAAATACAACTAATTAGTAAATTGCAACTAGTTACTTCAGAGATTTTTACACTTATCATGTCCCCTCCCAATTTAGGGTTAGATATTAAACCGGAACTGACATAGAGATTAAGAGTGAGAGTTTGGCATTTTAAACAAAATCAGGTTTAAATCTATTAGCACAATTACTGGTCCGTTCTGCCTAGATTTGCAAGAGTTTATGAAAAAAAAAAATCTTGAAGAAGTTCCAGATGTCCAAATAAATGTGAGTTTGTGATCTTATTGGCAATTTTTGGAGTTTTGTGGCAGGTTTCAGACTAATATATTAAGTATAATCACACTGTAACCGAATATATGAAAAGGTGGAAATAAATAAAAAAAAAAAATAGTAACAGAGCATCCACAGAGAACTGAAGATCCATATGTATGTATATATCATATGCACATATGCAGATATTCAGATTCATAGATGCGTGAATTTCGACAGTTGAACAAAAAAAAAAAAGACGCGCCCTTTACAATTGTGGTGATGGGGAGGGTCGCACAGTGCTCAGGTGACCGCACGTGCGAGAGCCAAGTGACGTTGGGAAGAATACAAAAAACGCGCGAAGAAAAAACAAATTGCAAGGGCGTAAAGAATTATTTTTCCATTCATGGCGGCCGAACAGGAGAGGCAAACGCAATGGCATGCCCATGGCTGTAAAAACTCTACGTCTACGATGTCACAAGAAGACGCGAGACAAACCAAATCGTTTCAAAAATTACGATGCATTTGTGCGACGCTTCGAAAAGTTTCGAAAAATACGGTGCGACAAAACAGATATGTACACGTTGACAGCCGTCACGGGCGTTGTCGACGTATACAATCGTCACAAACTTAAGTTCCCAATTTCGAGAGAATACATAGAGACACTTGAAATCCGGGTCCGCCGGATCCGCGCTAAAATACAAAGTACGCTAAGTTACAAGTACATGGGGCCGCAGAATTATTCTGCTTTTGTAGAGACCAATGTGATCATGATATGCAGTAAAGACAAAAGTACCTAATTTCCGTACCATATACAATATTTTGTTCACCGACAATACCTGGCGATATGTCCACACATCTCGCACGAATGGGCGATCTTGTCGGCCGCATTTTTGTTTGGATTTTAGGGAGCAAAAGCTTACCGCCCATGGTGCTATACATCCGTACAGTGAATTCGTACTGATTTGGACTTTAGAGCAGTTGCCAGTTAGGTCAAAAACTCAAAACGCAGCTGCTTAGGGTGGAAGGCGCACCGACATTTATCAAATGCGCTGAGCTGATGTACGATATTCAGCCATATCCATTTGTTTTCTTGCGGCCAATCGTACGGTCGACTCAATCGTACGCCTGTTTGTACGCTTGTAAACGAGGGTAGCACGAGCAAAGCTCTACGCCTAACCGACAAAACGGGGTGAAAGCTCTGTCACAAACCAACCAATCGAAGCAGCTGAGCGTGACTTAACATGACAAACAGAAGCCGACAAATCAAATTTTGTAGGGACCTGTCTCCATCAGGGTACTGTACTTTTTGGTCCAAAGGCAAGTCACAAGCAGAATGACACGATGGTGTTGATATTATTTTTGCCACTTAAAACATTTTTTTCCGTACATACTTGTCGGATTGTCGATCGGACGGTTGCGATTGAAAGGTCAGCTTCCGATTGGTGGTCTCAGGGTGAAAACCGGACAAGTGTGTACGAAAAAAAGTTGTTTTGAGTGGCGACAATTTTATTAACACTAATGGCGACTCATGGTGTACTTTTTGATTCTCGGCCAAAATAATCCGTGACCGGATTTTTTTTTTCAGCTCGAATAGCGAGAAGCACTGTCGTGCTGTATATCGTTCCGATATGATGACGTCATATTTTCATAAGCTATCCACACAACAGCCGAAATCCGTACAGCAGGGAGCGAATTTTAGGTACAAGATATTGCCAGCTTTTAGTATTTTCGATATTTGTACTTTATGAAAAGAAAACAAATTACGTCACAGCATGTTTTTTGTGGGTTTACATGTGAAAAAAATCTTAACTTTCGGAATTTTGACTTTACTCTCTCTCTTCAGCTTTTATGAGGACATTTCAGGGCGTTGAAGGGTTTCAAAGGAAAATTTAAGGAATTTTAGGGTTTATACTTTATAGGATACCCTAAGGTTTTTTATCGTACTGTATGGCTCTTGACCGATTTTAGCTTTCAAGCACAATGTTTTAGCGTTTCCATTATTTTTCAGAAGAATGTTTTTTTTCCAGCGTGTCTTCCAAACTTCATAAATAAAGTTATGAAACTTAGGTTTTAGGGTGCGGCTCTGTGTGCCAAAGTAATGGTTTTTTATGTCGTTTTCCAGTAAAACTTAGAGCCGTACCGCGTAAGTTTCAACCGTATAAAAAAATAGAAGAAAAGAGAAATACATTTTGCGTCATCATCAAATTTAAGATGTACTACATGTTGTCGTCTTGTGTTCTTTGACCCACAGCCACGCCAAAAAACGTCATCTTCAAACTTTTCTTTAAAAAACAGGGCCGATGTGTTTTAAAACAAAGTTTTTTTCAGAAACAAATAGGAACATGCATTTGCACGTGTAAATTTGTTTACAACAATTTCAAACGAATTCAAGCTACGGCGAAAGGTGCATTATTCGTTATGTTTTGTCCGTTTGAGTCCATCAAAGTACATAATTTGTTGTGTTTTGTCGCGTTTCTTTGGTACGGAATTTTCCATTCTAGGGGTCTGAAATTTCCAATGCCATTTGACGAAATCGTGAGAAACATCTAACGGTGCCCCAGCAAGTCGCACACGCCGCCTCTCTAACGCAGCCTCGCATTCTCGCGACGTTCTAAGGGCAACATTTTACAATTGGGTGCGTCATCATAGATTGTATACTGTTGAAGACAGCCGTCACGGGCATTGTCGACGTATACAATCATCACGCTCTTAAGTGACAACTTTGTTAGGTACACATAGGGACACCCGAAATCCGGGTCCGCCGCATCTGTGCTAAAAAACAAATAAAATTCTCTAAGTTCGAAGTACATTGAGACGCACCCTTAGTCAATGTCAGGTTTTTGCGTACGAGCCGATTATCTCAAAATTTTACTTCCACGTTGGCGAATCACAAGTACAATTTTGGATCTTAAAAGTACGGTTTTCAATGCCCTTGTGATGTACGACTTTACACGCTTTAAAACGGTTTTACATTGGTCACATAATTCATATTCAATCTTACGAAATTAGGGTTTTTTAGGCTTTTTAATTTCGCTAGTTTTATACTTTTTAAAAGTTTTTGCCAATGACCATATATATATTCCACGCTAGCAGGCATTTAAAAATAGAATCTAGAGATTGATGTTTTTCTATGATATTTTTATAATATGTTTTTATATAATACCATGCGTTTGTCATGGACATCGTATCGATTTTGACGATTCGTACTATCGACTGCCTTTTTCAATCGGCAATTCCGTGGTGAAAAGTATAATTGAGGGCATTTATGGTCATCCGTACAGTCTTTAACCACCTCGGCGATGCGGTTTCTTAAATAGACAAAAAGTGAACCCGTGCAAGAAAAATTTCCAAGATTCCATTCATATTGAATTGCGTCTCTGTTATGGTTACGAGTTGGCGCGTATGTACTTCACCAAATATATATATATATATATATATATATATATATATATATATATAGTATACAATAAATCACATAAAGCCTCTTCTCCATTAGGCCGTCCCAATAAACATGCAGAGACGTCTATTTATAGTGTTTTCTGGCACGACGTTCCATTATGTTGTGCCAGTAAACAACGATTCTCAATTATGATTGGCGCCACGTAGGTTAGTTTTCAGATTCTTAAAATCTAAAGATACTTTTCAAACTGAAATTCTATACATAATATTTCTACGAGCCGAGGTAGTTAATGATTTGTACGAAATTTTTGCGGCAAGATTTTAATTTTGAAATTGAAAATCAAATTTTTGAAACGGAATGTCAAAAAGGCGCAGTAAACTTTGAAGGTCAGCGGATGTCAAAAGGAACGTGCGAGGATATTTTGGTCGACCTGCATACATGGTCGCAGAAAGTACATGGGGAGTACGACGTGTTCGTTTATTATTGCCTGTTAATGGTGGATATTTTTTTTACTTTTCACGTGTACCAATGGTACGCGGCCCGTGTGAATAAACTATCCTCGTCGAGGAGAGTCTCTTTTACGCTGGATGATTTGCACGATTGCTTCGCGAATCTAAAAATGTGAAACATCAACGGTCGATACTTACGCCTATAAAATTGGAGCCATCTGTTGTTCTACAACCACCGTTGCAGGCGGTGAACCAGCAGTAGTAGTGGAAGTAGACATGAAAAAACAGCAGAAACTATCAAAGTACCTACTCAACAGCCAACTTAGATCTGACACAAAATATAACTCAGAAAGCCAATATGCTTCAAATTTGCCACAGTGATACACAATACAGCAAACTGACAATTCCCAAAATTGCAGCCAAAATGACCCAGTAAACCATAAGATATGATGTCTAGAAGTTTCCCAAAAAACTGCCCTTAGAAAATCATATTCCCAAAACTGGATACTACAAAATTGTCTAAGTTCTAAGTTATATACTCACATTGTGTATCTACTGATCTACACTAATTCGGGTAACCGTTACTACGGTTATTATCCTGACTAACGACAAAGCATCAAACCTGTACGTTACTGTACTTTTAAAAACCTAATTACTATTTCTAAAACTTGATTAACGGAACACTATTTTTTATCACACTAAACTACAAACTAATGTTATTCAGATATTTACAGAAATTGAACCGTACACAAAACGTTTTAACCGTACACAAAACGTTCCAAATGCTTAGTCAGCAGTGACCGCTAAAGTCCAACCCAATGTGGTCATGTAGTACGAAGCACCTGAGTGCTTCGTCACTTGTGGTCCCACGCGAATCACGCTTGTGGTCCCTCGTGAATCGCGCTTGTGGTCCCAGGTGAATCGCGTCCGCTGGAACGAATTCGATCGACGATGGTACTGTCGAGATGTACCATATGTTTCCGGAATACTCGGGGCAGATCCTGTTCGTCCGATCATGTGAATCGCATCGTCAACTTTTTGACGCGTATGGATGATTGTCGACGCTACTCCAAAAAACCTGCATACGTTATTTCGCCGACACGTGTCCCTGCAAAAGTACGATACAGTACGATACACTCTACTGTACCTCTTGCTACTGTAACACTAATTAAAGTAAGTCTTATAGCAGACTACTAGAAAAAAATATCCTAAGTTTATTTTACCCCTATTGACTAAAATAAAGATTTATAATTACAACACTCCCCTAAATCTTTAGACTCAGTTACTCACTTAGTCCAATAGCATCTCTGCAAAATTGTAACTTAGGAGCAGGAAGGGCTTTTGTTAACATGTCAGCCACCATCTTCTCATCTGGTAAATAACACAATTTAACGACTTTTGCAAGTACTTTTTCTCTAACAAAATGTAGTCTAACATCCATGTGTTTGCTCTTAAAGTGATGGCTGGGGTTAGAGGCAATAGCTATGGCAGCTTGGTTGTCACACCAGATAGCTTGAGGGCCAATTTGCATATACCCAAGTTCTTGTAAAATGGACTTGACCCATAGGAGCTCCTTGAGGGCGGAAGCTGCTGCCATATATTCTGACTCCATTGTGGATTGAGCTGTAACCTTTTGTAATTTGCTACTCCAGCAGCAAGTTCCGTCTCCAATCTTCAGAACGAAGCCGGTTGTAGATTTCCGGCTTGGCATGTCCCCATAGCTAGCATCGCTCCACGTCTGGATTTTCACCTCTCCTCCTCCGAGAACAAGCTTGAGATTTCGAGTACCTGCAAGATATCTCAACACTCTTTTCGCTGCTTCCCAGTCTGCCCTTTTAGGATTCTGCAGACTTCTACTCAAGACTCCCACAGCTGCTGCAATGTCGGGTCTCGTACAATTCATAAAATATATAAGACTTCCAACTACTTGTCTATATGGCTTTGAAGCCATAAACTCTTCCTCCCCTGTCTCTAAACTCTCACCGACAATTATGCCTGAATCTGTATCCATTCCTTCTAATTTCTGCCTGAATTCCATGGGAGTTACGGATCCTTTCACATCTTTCATTTCAAATCTTTCTAGCATATTACCTATTGCTTCTTTCTGAGTCAACATAATCAGCCTCTTGTTTCTGTCTCTTTCTACCTGTATTCCTAAAATGTATTTGGCCTCACCGAGGTCCTTCATCTCAAACCTAGACCTTAAAGCCGCTTTAATGCGGTTTATTTCATCCATTGACTTACTTATTAATAATAAGTCATCCACATATACAGCAATGTAAAGTATCCCATCCTCCCCTTGTAAGACATATACAGAATGATCTGAGCTAATTCTCTTAAATCCCAGCCCAGTCAAAAACCCATCATACTTCAAATTCCACTGACGCGGGGCTTGTTTTAGCCCATACAAAAATTTCATCAATTAACACACTAATTCTTCCTTTCCCTTTTCAACGTACATTTCAAGTTGTTTCATATAAATGGTTTCTTCTAACTCTCCATGCAAGAAAGCAGTTTTAACATCCATCTGTTGTATTTCCATATTCTCTATAGCAGCTAGACTTAGCAAAATTCTAACAGTGGGAAATCTGACAACAGGAGAGAAGGTTTCCTCAAAGTCAATACCTTCTCTTTGATTATACCCCTTGGCCACTAGTCTCGCCTTATATCTTTCGATTGTGTTGTCCGGGTTCAGCTTCACCTTCAATACCCATTTGCTGCCGATGGCTTTTCTGCCCGGAGGAAGATCCACCAGCTCCCATGTCTGTGCCTCCATAATATACTTCATTTCATCGTTTGCCGCCTCGATCCACTGATTTCTCTCAGGTGATGAGAAGGCCTCCTGGATCGTTAGAGGCTCCTCTGTAGCTGCAGAAAAAGCAAAGTGAGAGCTTGATTGCAGACGGCTGCTAGATCTCTTTCCCCCCGGAAATTCTGAGGCTGAGATCGTCGGCAACCTCTGATTTTTCTGTTTTGGTTGAACCGTAACTTGATCCTGTACAAAGTCTGTAGTAGTTCCTTCCACTCGAGGGTTATCTTGTTGCGATGCATCCTGTAAAGGCACCAGAGGAACTGGAGAAAGAGGTGTCGCACTTGCCGGTGGAAAGTAGACTCGCTGAGTATGGTGAAAAATGACATATTCTTGCTTTTCCTTCGCCGGTTGATCTGGCACTTTAAAATGGTCAACCGAATCCTGTTCATCTTTAATCTAGATATTCCTAGAAATAATTACTTTCTGTTTCTCAAATACAAAAACCCTATATCCTTTTGCGTTATCATCATACCCCATAAAAATTCTTGGTAAGCCCTTAGGCTCCATTTTCCATCTATCCTGTGAAGTATCTAGAATAAAACACTTGCTGCCAAAGATTTTAAAGTGGCTAACATCAGGTTTCTTTCCTGTCCAAAGCTCATAAGGTGTGGTGCTAACAGATCTAGAAGCAATTCTATTCTTAATATAAACAGCACAGTTTAGTGCTTCAGCCCATAATTTCAAATCTAGCCCTTTATCTGCAAGCATGGACCGAGCACTCTCTGTCACTGTTCTATTTAATATTTCAGAAACACCATTTTGTTCTGGTGTGTAAGGACCAGTAAGATTGTGACTAATACCTTCTTGAATGAGGAATTCTTCGAATTCCTTTGATGTGTATTCTCCCCCATTGTCCGATCTCAACGCCAAGATTGGAACTCCATGAAGCTTTTCCGCCCACGCTTTGTAATGTTTGAAGTGAGTGAACACTTCACTCTTATGTTGCATGAAGTAGACTTTAGTGTACCTCGAGTAGTCATCTGTGAATGTAACCATATAGTGGACGCCTCCAGCTGAAGCCACTTGTGAGGGACCGAGAACATCAGAGTGTATTAGTTGTAGAACTTTCTCCAATCTGTTGTCCGTTTCCTGTGGAAGTGGCAATTTGTGAATCTTGCCAAGTGAGCAACCATCACATGATTTTATAGGATGTGAACTAAGAGAAACTCCCTCGACTTTTCCCAAATTCACCATTTTCTTAAGACTATCATAGTTCATATGTCCTAATCTTTTATGCCACAACTCATTTTCAGATTGTACACTGGAGTAGAGAACATCATTTTCTTTATATTCCGCCATGTCCATCCGGTACATTTTGCTAGCATCTCTAGTCCCTGTTACTGCTACTTTCCCTTTCTTGCTGACAACCTGTCTTCCTCCTTTCAGAACAACCTCAAAGCCTTTGCTCTCCACTAATGATGTAGAAAATATATTTTTCTTAAAGTCTGGTACATACAAAACATTGTGAAGGGTTCTCTCTACCGACTTCCCCCCCACATCTACCATCAAAGATACATCACCCTGAGCTGAGGTTTGAACACTCATGCCACAAGCATAGTAGATACTCCTTGGAGATGTTTGCTGCAGATTCGTAAAAGCCGCCTTGTTCCAACACATATGGGCAGACGCTCCCGTGTCCATGATCCATCCTGCATCTTTTGGACCCTCCATGGCAGCAGCCATAGCAAATAACTCCCCCTCCTCTTGCTCATTGAAGCTTAGTGACTCATCTGCATCAGTTGCAGAAGCTGAAAAGAGAGCATTTCCACGCGAAGGATTTCCAGAAAAACCTCTGTGATACTGGCTCTGTTGCCAACCTGGCCTGTATAAACCTGTCTCATTAGCCTTATTCAATTTAGGACAGTACCTGTATCCGTGACCCTTCTCAGAACAATAGAAACAAGTAGTAGTAGATGGCCTATTCTGCCTTTGATTAAACTGATTCTGATTCTGGTTAAACTGATTCCTATTTTGATTTAACTGAATTCTTTTGTCAAAGTCTGTTGCAAATGCTTCAACTTTTCGTTCTCCCTCAAGGAGTTTAGTATTTGTTTCTTCCTCCAATATAAGATTATATGCTAACTGAAATGACCAGCTAGCTTTATCATGACTCTTTAATTGATTAGACACACCGTTCATGCTGCTAGGGAGACCTCTAATAAGCAAAGTTGTCTGTTGAAACTCAGGAAATGACCCCCCAGCAGAAGAGTGAGCATCAATGAGCGCACGAAAATTGTCACAATACTCTACCATAGATCCCCCCGTGTATTTGTATCCCCAAATAATCCCAGCCACCAAAAGCTCCTTTTGAACATTCGCTTTCTCAAAAGCGGATTTCAGAGACGTCCAAATCTCCCTCGCCTTCTTCATTTTCAGTCGAGACATGACCAAATTTTCTGAAATACAAAGGATTAGATTGTTCCTTGCCATTGAATTCTTCTTCGCCCAAGTTGGATCTGTTTCATCAAGGGAGCCATCCAAGACCCCCAATAAATCAGCAATTTCAAACGACGATTCAACCATCGCCGCCCAGTAAGCATACTTTTGGCCATTGAAGATAGGAATCCTTGATGAAAGGCCCATAACCTGTTGTTCTACAACCACCGTTGCAGGCGGTGAACGAGCAGTAGTAGTGGAAGTAGACATGAAAAAACAGCAGAAACTATCAAAGTACCTACTCAACAGCCAACTTAGATCTGACACAAAATATAACTCAGAAAGCCAATATGCTTCAAATTTGCCATAGTGATACACAATACAGCAAACTGACAATTCCCAAAATTGCAGCCAAAATGACCAAGTAAACCATAAGATATGATGTCTAGAAGTTTCCCAAAAAACTGCCCTTAGAAAATCATATTCCCAAAACTGGATACTACAAAATTGTCTAAGTTCTAAGTTATATACTCACATTGTGTATCTACTGATCTACACTAATTCGGGTAACCGTTACTACGGTTATTATCCTGACTAACGACAAAGCATCAAACCTGTACGTTACTGTACTTTTAAAAACCTAATTACTATTTCTAAAACTTGATTAACGGAACACTATTTTTTATCACACTAAACTACAAACTAATGTTATTCAGATATTTACAGAAATTGAACCGTACACAAAACGTTTTAACCGTACACAAAACGTTCCAAATGCTTAGTCAGCAGTGACCGCTAAAGTCCAACCCAATGTGGTCATGTAGTACGAAGCACCTGAGTGCTTCGTCACTTGTGGTCCCACGCGAATCACGCTTGTGGTCCCTCGTGAATCGCGCTTGTGGTCCCAGGTGAATCGCGTCCGCTGGAACGAATTCGATCGACGATGGTACTGTCGAGATGTACCATATGTTTCCGGAATACTCGGGGCAGATCCTGTTCGTCCGATCATGTGAATCGCATCGTCAACTTTTTGACGCGTATGGATGATTGTCGACGCTACTCCAAAAAACCTGCATACGTTATTTCGCCGACACGTGTCCCTGCAAAAGTACGATACAGTACGATACACTCTACTGTACCTCTTGCTACTGTAACACTAATTAAAGTAAGTCTTATAGTAGACTACTAGAAAAAAATATCCTAAGTTATTTTTACCCCTATTGACTGAAATAAAGATTTATAAATTACAACACCATCTAGTTAACATGTTCGTCATGTTTCATTTGACAAAAAAAAAGGTACGAATCTGTACGAAATTGTACGGCATCGAGGAAACAACCCCGCTTTTCCTCTAATGGAAGTTCACCCTAAACCTCAACATCGTTTGCGGTAAAAAAATCGAAGAGTGCTTGTAATTTATGTTGAAAGTACGGATGATTTAAAAAATTTAAAAGTAAAATCCATTTTGCAATTGTGAATTGTCGGAGGAAAACGAATCCGTTCAGATAACACGACAACGAACAAGCCACTCATAATTAATGAATTAAAGGTGTGGTCTTTATTGCAAAACTTGCCATGGAAAAACCATACGGGTACAAATAGGATACAAACAATATTTAAAAAATACAAGCGAATCTAATTTAATTGGTAAAATATGGATTCTGGCCGGTTACGAAATTCAAAACATGCGATTCGGAACAGATATGCAACACGAAAAGTAGGCGTTACTGGAGCTTCGGTGGCAAAAAGTACAGTAGCAATTTGAGAGAAACCCTAAAATACGCGAAGGACAAAAAAAATTGAGAATACTTGAGAGCTATTGATGAACTCCCGAATTTGAACCATAGTTCAAAAGGAGGTGAAAGTACACCCATACAACATGCCTATTGTACGAAAAAAATACGATATACCCTTAAGACCCATATTGTATTGGCCGCAAAATGAAATAAAATAGTCACAGGGTTGAGGGTATTTTCGCATGTAACCGAAACTTAGTCTTGCTACTTTGATTTTTAGCGAAGATTTTCCGTACAAATTTCAAAGCATTCGGATGTAAACTCAAATAACTTGTCACTTAAAAAAGTGACTTAATGAAGTGGTACATAAAATGAGGCGAAACTTCCACTTTGGTACGGCTGCAAATTTTCTCGTTTTTTCTAAGTTATGGAGGAAAATGATAGAAAATAACTGTAACTTTAGCAAATGCAAAAATACCCTGAGTTGCACATGGATCGATAAATAATTAAACGTCATGTCTAAATTTGAAAAAAAAAACGGACAAAAAAATATTTTTATGTGAGTTTTGAGCGACTGTTTATTTAAACCGTCAGATTCGGGCGATCGGACGGTCGTTGATCAAAGTAGCGACATAAGAAGATCACATGAAAAGCCTATAACACAACTTATGATAGGACTATTGTCAGATTCGGAGGATCGAACGGTCGCTGATCAAAGTAGCGACTTAAGACGATCACATGAAAAGCCCATAACATAACTTACGATGAAGGCGCCGACAAAATACCTACGATAGAAACGCCTACTCTTGAACTATGATTTGAACCATAGTTCAAAAGTAGGCGTTTTTATGGTAGGCCTTTGGTAGGCGCACAAAGCTTGGCACAAAACTCGCGCAACGTAGGCATATTGTACGTGTGTGTGCTGTGCACACCCCTGTACGAGCGAACGAATCTGACGTGTGCTCATGGTACAGCTCACGCCGCCGAACGAAATTTTTTAGCGAACTGACACGGCGTAGGATGACATTGCGCCGGAAAAAAAACCGGGAAAAAAAAAAAACCCGCGGACGAATTTGACGATAGTCCGGTCGTTTGTTGTGTTATGGGATTTTCATGTGATCTTCTTAGATCGTTACTTTCATCAATGACCGTCAAATCGTCCAAATCTGGTGGTTTAAATAAAAAGTCGCTCAAAACTGACAGAAAAAATATTTTTTTGTCCGTTTTTTTTTTCAAATTTAGACATGACGTTTAATTCTATATCGAACCATGTGCAACTCAAATCTATTACTATTTTATTTCATTTTGCGGCCAATACAATATGGGTCTTAAGGTAGTATTGTAAAATTTATGTACAATAAGTATATTGTATGGGTGTACTGTCACCTACTTTTGAACTATGATTTGAACTAATCACTTACTATTTTTGAATTTTGACGACGAAAATCGTTCCGCAAAACTTTCAAGGGCATTTTTGACTTTTTTAGTGAATCTTGGTTTTTTTTTTTTTTACCGTATATTTGACGAGGAACAACATTATTGGCCCGGGCTATATTTCCCGCAACTAATTAATCATTGATCTTTCTCACATATCTTTCTGCGGTTCGTCGCATTTTTGCTTTACGACCCGGCTTTGACCCGAAAAGTTTGGCATTGAGCAAAACCCTCAAGGTGACATTTAAAAATGACTTCAATCGGACGGCCGATGATGCGGTCCAATTGAGGGGACGGATTTGCCGTCCGATTTCGATAGGTCTGACCACGGACACGAGCGAAACCAGCACTCAATCTGGTTCGTCAGAACCATCTGTGACACGGAGTACCGCAACCCTAGTCTCTATGACTTTATGACGCCACCGACATTTTACTGACATGGTCAACCATTTTATTCTGCTCCTTTGACCCCTTCCGAGTATTATTTGATTCATAGTTCAAAAGTAGGTGAAAGTACGCCCATACAATATGTCTATTGTACGCAAAATATACAATATGACCTTAAGACCCACATTGTATTGGTCGCAAAATGAAAAAAAATAGTAACAGGGTTGAGTTGCACATCGATCGATAGAGAATTAAACGTCATGTCTAAATTTTGAAAAACATTCGGACAAAAAATTATATTTTTGTGAGTTTTGAGGT
This sequence comes from Zygnema cylindricum, assembly GCA_037447655.1. Classification (NCBI taxonomy): domain Eukaryota; kingdom Viridiplantae; phylum Streptophyta; class Zygnematophyceae; order Zygnematales; family Zygnemataceae; genus Zygnema; species Zygnema cylindricum. Next base: position 60,361 of record JBBHKE010003173.1, read on the forward strand.
ATGTTTTGAACAATCCGTCAGATTTGGACGATCGGACAATCGCTGATAAAATTAGCGATCTAAGAAGATCACATGAAAAGCCCATAACACAACTTACGATAAGAATATCGTCAGATTTCTGATCAAAGTAGCGATTCAAGAAGATCACATGAAAAGCCCATAACACAACCTACGATAAAGGCGCCTACAGAAGGCCTACAATAGAAACGCCTAATTTTGAACTATGATTTTGATTCGTCTGTTTTTTTCATTTACATTTCATGATTTCACTTTGGACGTAAGATCGCCTCTGCCTACATAATATTCCGTACATTTTGACGTACGCTATCCATCCTGTCTTTAGAGCACCTGACAAAATCAGCTCTAGTGAAATCTATCCTTTTCTGTAAGGAAAACTGAAGTTGCTGGAAATCCTTAAAAAACCGTTCGGAAATATACACTTTTAAGACAGCTACAGTGTTTTGAGAGGTGTCCACCTTAACCACGTCAGAAATCAGGAATCCATACGGTGGCCGCTCACACAATCTCTGACACCGCTCCCACTGGTCGGAAGTACAAAATTTGGATATGGTCGGCCACATCGCGTCGCGCCCGTATCAAATATTTCAGCGTTGATGTACGGCTCGCAACCAAGAGTTCGTTTTTCCTGCGTGAAAATATCAACAGCTATACTACGACCACTGATCCATAGGTCACACGACAGCTGGACTTTAAGGACTGGTTCAAAGGTTTAGAATAAACCAATATCCTTCCATTATCGTATTTTTTCAAAAAATACGAGCTGAAAGTATGAGTGCTGGACCGTCGAGGACCTTCCCCCCCTATTGCAGGCTGCGCTACGCCTTAAGAACGTGCGGTTCAGAAGAACCTGTAGACTTCAAAAATTGCCACGTGTACGGGCATTCTGAGAAACCATAAATTATTTAAAATTCTGTTAATTTCATTATATTTAAATCATAGTTCAAAAGTAGGTGAAAGTAGGCCCATACAATATGCCTATTGTATGCAAAACATACAATATGAGTATACGACCTTAAGACCCATATTGTATTCGGACCTATTCGGACCAATTAAAAAATTCGGACAAAAAATTGGACCAATTAAAACATTCGGACCAAAAGTCTTTATTTACACCGTCAGATTTGAACTATCGGACAGTCGATGATAAAAGTAACGATCTAAGAAGATCGCATGAAAAGCCCATAACACAACTTACGATAAAGGCGCCGACCAAAGGCCTACCATAAAAACCCCTACTTTTGAACTATGATTTAAATACGTTCAAACTGCCACTAAAGCGAAACACTGGTCTGGGGTTCATAGTAGAACTATTAATTCTAATATAGTTTCGGGATGACGTGGCCGTTTTTGAATCGTTAAAAAACATAGTGTAACTAAGAAAAAATAGCATCATAAATTATATTTTGTGCCGGAAGGGTAGAAAAGATCGGCAACAAATTAGTATTATTCATGCTGATCCACGATTGGCCTAAAAAAACCCTAATTTAGGTCAGAAAACTTTTTTTTTTTACTTTTTGTATAACCGCGATGACACACAAAAAAGAGACCGTGAAAAGCTCAATGATTGGCGCAGCCGCGGGAAATCTAGCGGATTTTATATTTTATTACTTCTCCCTCCCTCTCCTTCTTCCCCGTCTCCTCCTCTCCCGTCTCCCACGCTCTTCGCTCCCCTCTCCCACGCTCCTCCCATCCTGAACATACTCAATTTAGTGATTTACCCAATGAAACCCCAAGAATGTATCGCTATTAGGGTTAATAATTTTTACGCCACTTAAAATATATTTTTCCGTACACACCTGTCCTATTTTTAATTTGAGACCGCCAATCGGAAGCTGAGAATCCTACCTTTCGATCGCAAACGTCGGATCCACAATCCGACAAGTGTGTACGGAAAAAAATGTTTTAAGTGGCGAAAAAAACATTAACCCTAATAGCGATACACGGTGTAAATTATCGTAATATTTTTCAATCGACATTTTGAACCAGCATATCTATCAACGATCGAAATGGTTTTCACTGAGATTCTGAACCAGTATATCGGTCAATACGATATTGAAAACCGATATATCGAATACCGGTGTACCAAACGAAGGTACATATCGATTACCGAGAAGAGGCTGCCCGATACACAACACTAATTAAGTGTGTACTTTCCTTACCATGTAAAGTATGTCCTGATTATCTACTTATGCCTCAAAAAGTGTGGTACACAATACTGTTTTAATTTCAAGTTATGTCAATGTATTAAATTAATACTGTACGATATCATACCGCACACTAAATCCTGTAACCAAAATTTCGTCTATGGCCGGCAGGTGCCCGCATATGTTTCAACATTCAAAAAAATTGGCCCGCAAATATTTAATGCCTTAGGGTGAAGTTCCATTAGACGAAAAGTGAGCTTGTTTACAGAAATTCGGACCTCTCCGTACTACGCTGTACGTATTATTTTGTTTTTATGTGGAAAACAACATTACAGAGAATCTTGCTAATATTCTCCAAAAGTCTGGGAGTTAACAGTGACCGTTGGATATTTTTTCGCGAAGCATTCGCTTCGAAAGTTTCTGTAAATGGTGATGTATCTCGCGAGGTACATCACCAATTACAGAAAAATTTGAGCCACGACACGTTGGATAATGAGCATACGTGTCAAGTTGGCAACCAACGGAAATCAAAAAATTTCGCACATGATAAACGCATTCAAAAATCTAGCAGAAAATACAAACGAAATCTCGTAACGCACTTTTTTCATGCTATTTTTGTTGTCACCCATTCGTCACACTATTTCTGACAGCGCTCATTCGTCACGCGTAAAAACAAGAACCCTAAAGAAATGCGGTGGTATCTCACAAGGCGTCTACAAAAAGTACAAAACCTGTATTGAACGATGACCTGGTACGCACGAGCATGGTACGCAAATGAAGATTTTTGGTCGGTGTGAAAATCATTGACGATTTTCAATATCAATCTATAGATACGTGGCACCACTCTTTTGCTACCACGTGGATTACAGACTCTCCGCAATGGAATTTCGTTCAAATTGTAGCATCCTGTAATGTTGGCCGTACAATTACAGAATGTCCTAATGGAACTTCACCCTTAGATAAATACGCCCGCCTATGATTAAAAATTTAGCGATTTATATTACACTATGATCAAAACTGCTATTGGTGGCAAATGAAGTTACGAGACTTGTCAAGCTCGGTGAAGTGTGTGTGTGTCGTAGTAAAGCATTTTGACGATGCGTTACAGTTCCGTTCGAAATAGTATAGTGCAGTATTAAGTGCACCGCAAAGTCAACCACAGAAAAATAAGTACATTGCATTTTATAGTGTAATCTTTCTATGGAAAAAGGGGTTCGATGATGAATAACCCCGATCACTGAGAAATCACGTGAAGAAAAAAGTCCGTACTTTTAGCATTTGTAAAACCCTTTTCTTTGCATAAAATGTGATACGAGTTCAGGGAGTGTGAGAAAACAGAACAAAGCTACATATAACTGGTTTTAAAAAAGAATGGATAGCATTGTTCTGAGTGCAGTTTTTGGAGTTAACTTTTTCTTCATCGTACTTTTACGCTTAGTACCATGCACACTAAAATTTCTCTTCGGTTGAGAGAATGTTTAAGCACAAGCAAAAAGAAACCGTGTGACATTAAAGTCAACAACATTAAGCAAATATTTGACATTAAGTCCTTTCCATTAAAAAAAAAATGACATTAAATCACCTCCATTAAGAAAAAAAGTGCAATAACACTAAAACACAAGAGTACATTGTAATAAGCACCACACAAGATGGTAATAGTCAATGTGACATTACACTTGTGGACCTTTATGACATTTTACAGAAAAGCCTAAACCATCTACTTTTTGTCTTGCCCAGAAGTCCTAAAACATTTGATGAGCATAATTTTGTATGGCAATACATCCTTCACGAGGTCTAACAATATTAAGCAAATGGTTCGCCTAAAAACGCTTGAAAAAGACACTCCAAAAGAAAAAAAGGCAAAAACGACTTAACAGCCCTCGAACAAGGAAAAAACATATAGCAAAGCGCAAAGCTTACACGATATCGTCGGTTTCTAAAAATCAAAAAGGTGAACATAAAGCTCAAACCATCATCTATACACGAAACTATTAGTTATATAAAAACTATTGACATGATCTCAGAGACCAGTCGACCACACTAATAATACTATTCACCATATGCCCTGTTTAAGTCGGTATAATACAAAACCTTCATCAGGGTGAACCTCGATTCTCTTTTAATCACAAATACTCAAATTAATCCCGATATGCTTCGTTTTCCAAGCTTAGACAAAGTGAAACCTTAGAAGATCTGGTGTTTGAATTCCTTACGAATAAAAAGAGAAACACCACGATCCTCCGTTCTTCCACCGAATAAAAAAAAACCGAGAGGAACTTCATGATCGTCTCTTGTGACAAGCCATATCATGGCAAGAAACAAAACTTAAAAACAAATGACAAAGGGATTCGTAACTAGTAGTCTTCTTCTCCGTGACTTCTTCGAATGAAAGTCTATACACTTAAACACATAATGCAGTTTCACTGCAAAAAAAAAGTTGATGTGAGCAAAAAACGACAATATACAAATTGATAATATCAACGAAGTAGCGGCAAAACTCCTTATCATAAGTCCATAAAAGGCGGTTTCCTTGGTAAGCGAACTCTCTTGGAAAGGAGGTGATGGATCGCAATCTCACAGCATATCCTCGAATACGCTGATATTCTCAAAACTGTTAACCCGAAAAATATCATCTCAACTCCTCATGGGAACGTCGACTTCCATTCGAGGAAAGGCCAGAAAAGATGAAACCAAAATCGATGAAACCAAAAACGATAAAACCAAAAACGATGAAACCAAAAACGACGGAACAAACTCATGGAAAATCTGGGGCAGGAACTCCTCGACTACGAAACCACGTAGGCATATGGAAACGACGAAGGAGAAAAGGACGAACATCTGACTGCTGGTCGAGTTGTTCCAACAAAGGAAGAAGGACTTTAAGAAGCTGAGAAACGGAAACAGAGAGAAAACACCCAGAGTAGAGGGTCAGAAAGGAAACCAAAGGAGGAAGGTGCCTTAAAGTAAAAGCAATTTTCTCCTAGCAAAATTTGGTTAAACAGATAGAACCTCCACAGTAAAAGAAAAAAACGAAGAAAAAATTGTGGAGAGACCTCCAGACCGCAGGGAAGAGTAGCCCTATTTCCATATGAACATACATAGTCAGAATTGATAAGTAGACAATATTCTGAATTAATTCGCACAATAGGATATCAAGAGATGGTATCAAGGTTTAATGCGACTGTGAACTAAATCAGGAAATAAATGAGCTGTTCATGACAAGGGTAACTGATAAACTCAAACAATGCTGTCATTCATAGATGCATGTGCTTTAAGTGATCAACCAAATTACTTGATGCAATTCTTCATAACGATCGTGATAAATAACCTATAATACTTAAAAAGCCCTTTGGCATACAATCTTCAATAACATTTAAGGCTGTATGAGACTGGTTCCATATAAAAATTGTTATATAAATATTGTCTCAAACTCCCTTCAAACAAACACTCCATTTGTAAGGAGTTTGCCAACAAACTTTTTGTCCCATGACATTGGACAGATCATTAACAATGAAAACTAAATCTAAATGTAGAAACATAACAGACACAGGAGAATCCTGAGTGCAGTTGTCATGGAATTGGAACAGAAGAATGAAGGTAGAGCCACAAATCATTGCAAGTGGAAAACAACAAACAAAAAACAATACTGGTTTCTGAAGTCAATGGTTACTCATGCTATAATCTCACCCATAACAAGGAGACTAAAAAACTATGGATCTGAACCTACTAAAAATGCATTCTTTAACTGAATAAAGCTGTTCCAAATCAATCCTACTTTATTTATATGCTTAAAATGTGCGAGCAATGAGAAAGAATGAGAAATATGTGAGCAATTTGAGCCTTGTTGTAACTCTTTAAACTTCCAATTTCCCAGATTATTATAGGAGGAACTTACCAAGCTCATGACAGGATTAAAAGTTCCTATCAAACTGATTTACAGCAATCATGAAATGCAAATACTTAAGATAATTTAGCAACACCCAGCTGCCAGCATCCTTCACCTATTCTTCAAAAAATACAGGAAAGCCCTGTCACAAAATTCTCAGGACTGTACCTGATGATCCTGCGTATGGTGGCCAGTAAACGGCACACATGGAACACCGTTGAGAGGTTGCAACAGAAAACTGAAGGGGTTATTGTCGATAATCACCACGCGTCTCAAATCTCTTCCTAAAGCTGATAAATCTTTCACATGCTCCCGAAGATTCCTGTATTCGTACCAAGGTCATGTTCATTAGTACCATAACCTGAATGCTTTTCAAAATTTCCTCTTATTTTTGTCCTTTCAATAATATAGTTACATGCTGTGCGCCTTGCAACGTAAGTATGCTCCACAATAAAAAAAACAAATCATCAAGAGTAGTGGAAACTGACGGAAAGCAGAGGCAAAGGAGAAAACTTGAATGATAAATCTTGAAACATCTATACAGAATCAATACACCATAGGAACAAGATTTTGATGCAGTCTTCTATTCCATAACTTAGGTTGGCACATCTTACGTGCTTACTGTAGCAGGGCGGTAGAGGCGATAGGCGATTCGGCCATGTGGATCTATCCGGTCAATGAGCGGTCGAGCGTATCCTACATAAGAAGCAAAAAATCCATTCTGACCTTTCAGTAGACTCCAACAACATTCACAAGATCGCTTCCTTCCATATCAACAGCAGATTCTTTAGCCAAAAAGGACCAAAGTTCAGAGAATAACACACACCTTCAAGACCAGCAGTAAACAAAACTATCTCTGCAAATTTGCTTGTATGTGCCAGAAACTCAGCCAGTCCTGGTCGTTCGTACACAGTTACACTGCTTACCCGGGGATTAGAAGAGCTTCCCTGCTCACACCTCACAAAATGAAAACTGTAAGTGATGCTAATTGACTAAACTAGCAAGAAAACGTTATACAGAAATAATTGCCTTACCAACGTGACATCCGGTGCAGAAAGTAACACCATCAAAAGTGGACATGCACTCAGACGCCGTTGACAAAGGATAAGAGTGATTATTAAAGGTCTGTGACAATTAGGGATTATCCAGGCCGTTACTGATTAAGGAATGCAGGAAACAAAATGAAAAATAAGAAACTACTCACCAAATTGGATGCTGTCCACTGCAAAGTAAACCAGTTGAGGCCACCTTGTTGCGCATTCATGTGAAGGTCTGACGGCACTACACTTGAACTATAGGCACACACCAATGTCTCATCCAAGTCAAGCACCACCTGCATTCAACATACTCTATTATGGGCGATTAAGCAATTCCTCTGCAACAAATGCAACGACATCGTGAATGACTATTAGAGCTAACAACATATTTTGGTTGCGGTTTTCTTTTGCTTTAAAACATAAAAATAGAGGTAACAACGCTAAATGTTTTTGTCTGAATATTAATTCTTAAAGCGGTGTGGAATCGTCCACATCATTCGTACCAGAAATAGTTTTATTAACACTAAAAAAATCCTAACATTAATTCTTTCTTAACGAAGCTTTGCTCGGACATGAGCTAGAAGTACAACACTATTTGTCTACTTTTGCATTGAAAGACAATGTCTACTCCTCTATGTGGAACTTTACCCTGTCAATTATGCAAATAACCACTCATTCTCTGTAGAAATCTACGTCACGTTATGTGAACAAATCAAATTTTCAAATACGAGAAAAGTACATCGTTATTCAAAGTAATAACTCTAAGACCGTACTTTAGTGTAGATGATTACAATAAAGAGCTAACACTCTAATGACATAGCTTAATGCAGTCAAGGATAATAAAGGGTTAACGCTGATGATTCAACAAGTTCAATAGACATGATAAATGAGCATTGAAAAAACTTTAAAGCCAGACACCGGTGTCATTATGAACGGAATTCAGTTGGTCATATTCAGGCTGTCCAGTTAACAGTTTATCAGGATAGCAGAAAAAAATGAAAGGAAGAGAGGGAGTAAGAGACATGAAAAGAAGAGAGAAGCTAAAAAGGGAAGAATGATGAAAAGGAAAAATGGGATTATATGAACGGAGAAGAACAGAGGAAAATGGAGAAGAGGGAAACATAAGTAAATGGACGGCAGAAAACGGGGGAGGAAAATAGAAAAAGAGAAGAGAGAAAAAGCAATTAAATCATACTACGAAGAAAAACAAAAGAACTAGTGAATTTACAAACCGGAAGGGAGGAGAAATAGAAGAACGGAAAAGGAAAAATTAAAAAAATTAAAAAAAACAGAATGGAAAAAAGAGATGAGCGAAAATACCGAAGCAAAGAGAAAAGGAAGAGACTTAAAAAGAAAAAAAAAAAAATAGACAAGGAAAAACGAGAGAGAGAACAGAGCACACAACAAAGCAAAAATGGAATGATAGAAAAGATACCAATTATAGACATGAGATGAAAAAAACTGACAACAATAGAGAAGAGATGAAGATACCACTAGAAAGGAAGACAAATATGTGCAAGTACCGTAAGCTTTTCATCGTCCGGAAGACGTCTTGGAGGAAGTAAAGTGAGAAGCGCAAGGCTCTCTTTAGAAACTTCTGCCAAAAGATGATCCTGCTCATTTTCCTGTACCTGAGAGTGAGAAGGTTGATAAAAAACAAACCCTAGCGGAGCGAGGAACCACTTTAAACATGAGTGATTCACTGCCTTCAGCAAACGGCGCGTAATAATAAACAGAAGTAAACGGGCGTATTCTAAAATGCAGTCAAAAAGAGAGAAGGAAGAGGAAGGGACGGAAGTAGACGAAGGAGACAGAGGAGAAGGAGAGGACGGAGAAGAGTTGCTGCCAGCCATAGCTCCCTGCCACTGCACCATGATTGCTAGGAGAACGACACGTGGCACGAAAGGGATGACACGTGGCAAAAGTGGAGTGACACGGGGAAATAGGATAGAATAGTGAAAGAAAACGGCGCGTCTGTTATCCTTTTCCTAAGCGTGTCAAACTATCACACCTTTTCCCCTCAAATGAACCTCTCTCCGAAAGTGTTCACCAAACAAAGCAAGTTGTCAAAATTTGCATGCGGTAAACTTGTATTCCTGCCTTTCTCGTTACAAAGATTGGACGTTTCGTTCATTTTGTACAGTACGATTAAAGACATACTGAACTGTAGCAAACGCCAAACGGTTCTCTGCGCATAGGTACGGGTTCCGGATACTCTTCCATTTATCATGGGAGTTTCTGCTGCAAACCGACGTACATTATTGTTTGAAAGAGCGTAAATGTGTGCTACATTCAAGGAATGCACAAACAGCCAGGTCTAGGTGCAAACGCATTTTGTGAGGTCCACATTTACGATTTGAGCAGCTGGAGTGTTGGACACCCGAAGTAGCAAACACTTCGGTTTCATTAGTATTAAAGCAATGCCAACGGTTAGCGTAAACAGGGGTCTACATATATGACTCGGGCTGCTATAGTGTTGAATATTCGAAGTCGCAAACAACTAAATGCATGCTTTCCATAACAATGTACATAGCCACTGTATAAACCTAAATCACTTTGCGAGACCGACAGTTCCATAAATCACAACTTCTAATAACTAACAATAAGACAATAATAAAATAAGCTAAATATTGTGTTTTTTTAGATTTAAATACCACTTCTTACAAGCTTGATGCAGTATGTATTTCGATTGACATAGAGATTCCCTCGTCTTTCAATAACGTTACACTTAACGACACTCGTCGGAGATTGTTTGACCGTGACCACCGAATCGACAAAAGGATTCACCCACCTTCACAAACTTTTATATAACAATGTTTGTTGCAAGTTGTTACATGGTTACCACTTAATATACGAATTTCCAAAATAGGTGCAAAGCTTATGCCCTTCGTCTGGAGGAGTTAACAACTTAACCATTGAAGCACCATCCCACAATGCATATGTGTGTCAATCCACTACGAATTAGCTCGAATTCACTTACTTCCGATAAAGCGAGGTATCTTGGAGATTTGTTTACACCTAACAGACAATTTCTCAAAGGTGGTCTCGAACATATGCCCTTCGTTTAAATAACACAAAACAAAATGAGTCCAGTCTTACAAGGTTGTTATTCCCCACTTTATCGACGATTTCGCACATAAGGCCACAAACATATGCCCTATATCATAAAGAGCGAATAACTAACCCATTAAAGCATGACCCCAATATTAATATTCTTATAAGGATTTGCTCACATTTAGTAACCTCGAACCTAACGAGTTTATTTGAGATTGTTATGCTATCACCACCTAACCAATGATGTTGTAAAGGAGGTTAAACATATACCCGTTGTACCTAATATGAATAATCTAACAACTTGAACAAAGTGAGGTTTGTCGGCGATTGTTGTATTGTCACCACCTAACCACGACATAGGAGGCCTGCTTTTAAAGATATGGGCTTCATGTGGAAAAGCAAACAAGTCAGCGATTGTAGCATAAACTTAAAGTTATTCGAGTAAGTTTGTCGGAGATTACTTTACCATCACCTCCTAACGGATGATGTTATATAGAAGGTCCAACACATTTGTCCTGGAACAAACACCATAACCTGTGTAGCACGACCTCGTGACTAATATTTTTGGTAATGATATAATCACCTTCCGTAACCTTTAACTCAACAAGTTTGGTAGAGATTGTTGTGCCGTCACCTCAGAGTCGATGGCATTGCAAATGAGGCCTTGAAAAATATATCATTTATCTTGAAGAGCAAACAACTAGCGATTGAATAAAGTGAGGTTTGTTGGAGATTGTCATGTCGTCACCACATATGCAATGACATTGCAAAGGAATGTAAAACATATGCCAATCATTTGGAAAAGCTAACAACGTTGCAAATAAGGATCTAAATATGTGCCCTTCATATGAAAGAACGAACAACTTGACCACTAGGGGCATTGCTTCAAGATAGATTTTTATGTTGTGGATTTGATTTTGTCCAATAACAACAAGCTAAGAGAGGTTAGTTGGAGATTGTTGTGCGCTCACCAGGGATATGCCCTTCATCTCGAAGAGCGATGAACTTAAGCTTTTATTTGCCCCAAGATACATATTTAAGCAGAGAAAAATGATCTCCCACGAGCTCACCGACGGCCAACCAAATCATGTCGCGAGCTCTATGTCACAAGCAAACAAAATCATGCATGTTCCCTCCCGTGCAAAAGCGAAGTTAAGTGGACATTGGAAGGTGGCATGTGGACCGGTTTGTTCATTGACGATGAAACTTCGGTTCGATGATTGTCAAGGTGGGAGTTTGTCAGTTCGCCTAAATGCTCGCAACTTTGTTAGGGTGCGTCTCCATATACTTGTAAACTAGAGAAAAAACTTTGCTTTTTAGCGCAGATCTGGCGGACCTGGATTTCAGGTGTCCCTATGCGTAACAACAAAATTGTTAATTTAGGGTGTGATGATTGTATACGTTGACAATGCCCGTGGCGGCCGTCAACGTCTACAATCTGTGATGACGCATGTTATTTTTTGTAATTGTTTGTGACGTCGCATGAGTTTTTCGTGATATTGTAGATGTACCGCCTTCCAGCTTGTGTCGTTTCACGGTTGAAGAAGATGCGCTTTACCTTTGCGTCGCCTGTCCGCTTGACAAAAAATGGCATTGGAATCTTGAGACCCCTGGCGAAATAAAATCAGTACCAAGCGGAAACGAACAAAACTAAATAAAATTTGTAATTTGCCTCGTTGTACCTTAACGCAAACGAACAAAATATAACGAATAGTGTACCTTTCGCCGTCGCTTGAATTCGTTTGAAATTATTGTAATGTTTTTTACACATGCTAGTACGTGTTCCTATTTGTTTTTCGAAAATACTGTGTATTAAAACACATCGTCCCTGCGTTTTAAATAAAAGTTTGGAGGTGACGTTTTTTGGCGTGGCCGTGGGTCGAATAACAAAAGACGACAACATGCAATACATATTAAATTCGATGATGACGCAAAATGTACTTTTATTTTATTTTTGTACGGTTAAAACTTACGCGGTACGTATTAGCACGTGTAAATAGGATTTACAAAAAATTCAAACGAATTCAAGCGACGACTAAAGGTACATTACTCGTTATCTTTTGTCCGTTTGCGTCCATCAAAGTACACAATTTGTTGTGTTTTGTCGCGTTTCGTTTGGTACGGACTTTTCCATTACAGGGGTTTGAAAATTCCAATGCCATTTGACGAAATCCTGAGAAATCTAGGAGGGCGCCCCAGCAAGTCGCACACGCCGCCTCTCTCACGCAGCCTCGCATTCTGGCGATGTCCCTACCGACAATTTTTTACAATTTGGTGCGTCATCACATATTGTGCACTGCCGACAACCGTCACGGGCATTGTCGACGTATACAATCGTCACGCCCTTAAGTGACAACTTCGTTTGGTACACATAGGGACACCCGAAATCCGGGCCTACCGGATCTGCGCTAAAAAAAAAAAGAAATCTTATAAGTTTGAAGTACATAGAGACGCACCCTTAGAGTATGCCCCCATTTGCATAAGTAAGGGTTTTTTTCTGTCGTTTTTGTGTAAAACTTAGCGCCATACTGCCTAAGTTGCAACCGTACGAAGGAATCGCAAATTTGTAGAGTATAATTTGCGTCATTATCAAATTTAGGATGTATGAAAATTTGTTGTCTTGTGTTTTTCGACCCACTTCAACGATAAAAAACATCATCTTCAACCTTACGTTTATAACACATGCGCGATGTGTTTTAAAACTAGGTATTTTCGATAAACAAATAGGAACATATATTCGCACGTGCCTTAATTTTTGAAAATTTTCATATGATTTCCAAGGACAAAAAGAAGTAAAGAATTCGCTATGTTTTGTCAGTTTGCGTTCGAATACGACGAAAAAAAGTGCAGAATTTGTTTGGTTTTGTCCGTTTTCGTCCAGTACATATTTTTTTTTGCAGGGATCTTGAAATTCTGATGCCATTTCACGTCGACCGGATAGGAGACGCAATGACAAAGCGCCTCGTCTTAAACCGTGAAACGACACAATCTGAAAGGCGGTACGTCTACAATGTCACGGTAAGACATGCGACGTCACAGAGAGAACAGCTATATTTTAATCAGAATTGCTGATAACAACAATTATGTTAATGATGTTGTTACAGATTAATTGTTAAATTTTTAACAACATAAGTGTCGCAATATGTTTCTCCAGGACACATTTACTAAAGATTGATAAAATTACTGAAAGTTGAAAGTTTGACAAAATTTTCTGAAAACTGACGCATTTGCACCACAAGATTTATCAAATGTGACAATTACAACAGCAATTTCATTTCTGTGAAAGACCTGAATGAGACAGACTGGAGTTATGAATTGCGAAAAAATGCTTCTGCTTTATTTCCTAAGCAAAAATGATAGCCAGGGGACAGATAAGGAAACAAAAAAAAAAAACTTGAATTTCTGGTACGGAGACTAGCTACATTGCCTTCATATACAGGATCGAAAGAAGAACGTCTATTTTAAAAAATATATATTCAAAGGCGTTACGAAGCAAAACAAAACAACAAAACAGCATAAAACAAAACAAAACAAAAACCGCAAACCATAAACTGAAGCTTCTACAGGAAAAAGCAATAGTATAGTGTTCTCACATATTTAGTGTTGCTTCCATGATATGATAAAACTATGTTAGCGGCTCCTTCGCCTCGGTATCTGAAAAAAGTCGCTTCCTCCAATGGCATTTCTTCGTCCATTTCTTCCTTGTTTGCTGTTTCCTCTTCTCACTCAACAGTTTCGTGAAGCCCTAAAAAATAAGGGAAAAGAAAGGAAAGAAGGAAACCTTAAACCCTAAATAGGCTTGTAAAGAGAACAGCCACAGCTTCTTGCCTCCAAGAATTGCTTCCAAGGTTTAAAGTTTAAATATTAAAAGAGACGAAAACGACAAAGCAGCGTCTACATACGTTTCTTTTCCTTCAACAGAATACGATCACTGTAAGATGAATACTCCGGCAAGTATGTGAAGGGGATTCTGCACAACACCTAGCAAAAGAAAAGATAAAATTATCTCTTAGCAATGACTCAACAAGCAAGCTCTCAGCAAACCGACTCAAATGAAAGTTCGGCACTGTACTTTTGGACCAGTGAATCAAAAGTGCGCAAGTACAGTACTTTTGCGGTCTTTAGGGCGGCAAGAGTTAAAAGAGCGTCTGGTTTCGGATAATTTTTAAACCGGGATTCGACAGCTGGGAATCGACTGAAATCGGGGTGTGGCTCGATATTTCCTACCGTTTACGGAATCCGACCGCCGTATGACACATAGCGACACGTGGTACGCGATGTCGTCAAACACCTCGATAATTTTAACTTTTCTGTGCCGGGAGCTTGCGGTTCCACGTGTCTCGTTTCTGTATTTCAGTGTTTGACTATATTCTGAATTTCGGCAGACCGACAATTTCAAGTTGACTTAACGCCACGTCACCCTCTGGCTGATGTAGCTGCTACACCGCGAATCGTTATTAGTGTTAAATTTTAAATAGTGTTGAATAAAATTTATCGTAATTGATGCTAATTAAGAATTTGAAAATTTTCCAAAAAAAGGTGTATTCTAATTTCGGCGTTTATACTAATTTGGGAAAAGCAAAAATGGAATATATTTCGTACGAATATATACATTAATATATGTATTCGTACAAAATGTAAGAAATCGTACGTCGTCGCGAATTTAAATATCCGTACATGCTAAACTAATTTACGTGTCAGACTAATCCCGTTTTTTTGAGCGCACGTTCCTCTGCGTGCGCGTCTGATTTAATTCATTTTTGTAAAATTTCACTTGAAAAGGTACATCTATGTACGGCCAGACATCGACCGTACACCACACTATTTATATTTTATTGTACTTTCGGTCTTTACGCTATTTTGTACGGTACCTTAATTAACGTCAAGGAAAAAATAAAATCATGTATCCTATTTGAAAAAAAAAATCAAAAATTTAAGAACCCAAATTAGTGACTTTGACACTAATAACGATGCGCGGTGTACTGCAGTGAAAGTGACATTGAATGTTCAGCGTGACATTGTAGACGTCGGGCTTTCTTTCATTGCCATGTGCGTAGTTCTGGCGGATCCTGTCCGGCTGCCTGTTGCCATTTTCTACGCTTTTCCATTTAACGCAATTACATACAAATTCTGTACATCCAAACAAACAAACAAATTGTTTGCAAACGGACAAACAACCTTTTTTTTTCGTGTACTCTCCCAACTGCAAAAAAAAAATCGAAAACGTTTGACGCGTGCAATCCAGGTTTTCTATTCGTCAATAGGGTAGTATTTTGATTAAAATCAGATCGCGATTTGATTCCAGTGCAAGTGTGAAGATGAGCTGGAAGTGGGTCGCGATGATAATAACGCCAAATTGCCGTACCTTCCAAGTTTAAAGTAAAAGTCTAAAACAAATCTAGTTTATAAGCAAGAAAATTGCACCTAACTCAGATTTCTTCTTATTTTATTATTTCAAAAAAAGAACAAGAAGGTTTTTGACTTTGAACTATTCAAAATAGTATTTGATCGTGGAAAAAATGTCAAATATGTTTATCGTATTTCATATTTCCTTCCAAGTGCTATGTGTTATAGTTTCACATAAAACAATGTGCGATTCGTGCATAATTCATGTGTTGTAAAAGCCGTTGTGACATCAAACTAAAAAAGAACAAACAAAGGCCATCTTCAAAAATAAAATGAATATGGGTCATCCGCCTAAAACACATAACATTCCTAAAACGAAAAAGGACAGAATAAAGCTAACACCCATGTAGAAATAATTGTTAACATCTTGTAATTTAGCACCACATACTTTCACGAACTACTACAAATGGTATGCACATAAAATTTTAAAGCCACAAAATATTGTTACATATAACAACAATCATTCTCTCTCTCACACAGACACATATCAACATGCCAACAATAATAAACCTCAAGCGAAGTTAAATAAATACACACATCTCCTTAAGATTTGCTTGTCATAGCAAAAAATTGCTTATTGTTCTCTTATAAAATTAATATAATTATGTACATGTTCGACAAATTTTGCCAAAATTCCCACTATTTCGCTCTCTTAACCTTCCAATCCTAAACAAAAAAATCAAAATTCCATTTTTCCCCATTTATCCTCCAAAAGCCCCTCAGTTCGAACCCTAACAAAACAAAATTGACGACAAAAACAAAAACCGAAACAGGTTCCATCCGTACGGTTTTCTACGCATTTATCCGTACGACTTACTTTCTGCCATTCTATCCTAAACAACCACGCCCTACGAGCTTTACATTAATAGGGTGCAATCGAGTTGCACTTTTTTTTTTTAAATGACCTGTGACAAAAGTCACACATTCAAATATATACGACGGTTTGCCCTCCGACGACAATATGCTCTCCCCCAATAGAAAGCTCCAAAAAAATTGTCATATTTGTGAAAAAACACTTGTACGGACAATTGTAATTTATCAAAAACTCGTCATCAACAGACAACAGCTAAATAATGAGAAAGTTGAAAAAGATAAAAAAAAAAAAAAAAAAAAAAAAAAGATGTTGAACCGGCTTCGAGTTGAAGTGGATCCCTCTAAAACGGAAATAAAAAATCTTCGAATCCTCTGCCGCCCTCCGATTTGCCGGCATACCGCCAAGCCGAACAAAAATTCCCAGCCAGTAGCGCCTCGCGTTCGCACGCATAAAAAGCACAATTCAAAACATAATTCAAAATATTTTTGAATTTCCTAATCTTAAGTGGATTCCACTCGACAAATTCCCAACCAGTAGCGCCTCACGTTCGCACGCGTAAAAAATATAATTTAAAATGTAATTCAAACTATTTTATAATTTCCTAAGCTTAAGCGTGCTGCGCCTTCGCACGTGTGGAATCTTCTTGACCTTCCGTACTCCATCCGCAAAACGGACTGGGCGGTGTGAGAGTCACCGACCAATAGTCGGCGTCCACGAGGCGCGATCCCAGAGACGGTAGCTTGGCCAGCGCGTCCAGCGTGAGGCGTCGACGTGACGAGCTCATTCTTGCGCCGAGAGGACTGGCCAATAGGAGGGCGCCACGTCGACAAGGAATAGAGGCGTCGGAGGACGGAGCGTCGGAGGAAAAAAAGGAAGGGAGGGGAATGAAAGATGCGGGAGATGGGCCCATGGGTGGAGGACACATGTCACGGAGGAGAGAGAGAGAGGGAGAGGAGAAAAGATAAAGAGATTTGTCGTTTTCTTGAAGGGAGAGAGTTTTAGGGTTGAGGTTGCTTTGCTGTTCGTGAAACTGGCGGGAAAGCTGTGGGAGAGAGAGTGAGAGAGAGGAAGTGGCGTTATGGAGGGAAGAAGCGGCCTTTTATAATTTATAAGTATCGGAAAGTGGAGCGAAACGAGAGAGAGAGAGAGAAGGTCAACGAGGAAGAAAGCAGGCGATAGATTTTTGTCGCGACGTGAAGTTATGGCAGTCCTGCCGTCTTCAGCGCGCAGCCGCACAGTGGCTGGAAATGCTCGGCAAGGTCGATAGGCCAAGCTGATGATTGCCTGCGCGAATGGCTAAGGGCCGCGTGTTGAAAGAAGACAAAAACGTCGTCTTGCGTTGTCCTGGTGGAAGATAGGACGTACGGAAGGTCCTCGACTGTGACGGTTTTGTCTTTTAGTGTTCGCCGAAAGCTTTCCAGTTTGACCTAGGATAGAGTACAGTACACCATGTATCGCTATTAGTGTAGAGGTTCGCTTCCCCACTAAAAACAGCTTTTCTCCGTACACGCTTACTGGGTTGTACGGATTGTTCATTCGACGGTTGCGATTGAAAGGCAAGATTCTCACTTTCCGATTGGGAGTCTCCAATTGAAAATCTGACAAGTGTGTACGAAACAATGATGATGTACGTGGCGAAAGAAACCTCTACACTAAAATATTTTCTCTGCACTAATATCGAGACACAGTACCGTACAGTTGCATAGGGTCAATTTTTGCTGGTATTTTAACCGACATCAAATGTCAACTATTTAATTATTCATTGCTAACGTACGGTTTAACACCTAGCCCCGGCACTGGACGGTACAAGAAGTTGAGGGACCGTATGGATGGGATCCTATTGACCAATATGTTGACCGCCACGTCAACGATTCTACCGTAATGATGAAAAAAGGCGTCGAGGCAAGACGATTGTTTGCAAAGGCCAAATAATATAATAATTATTTGAATTACATTTACCCTTTTGTACCCTGATGGATTTTCGAAAGCAAGTTTTGCAATAAAGATTCTTTCTTTTATTACAATCAAGGATTTTGCCTAATGCTAAGGGTAAATCGTACAATATTAGGGGAAAAAGTACGTAAATCTACCCGAAAAATGTACGATATGTACGATTTTCTCTCATAACGAGGGTAAAACTTTGATAGTATGACTTGCGCGAAAAGCTAAAGGTTGAAAACAAGTTGTCCGTACTCTGCCTGTACGGACACGAAATTTTTGCGATATATATCGCGATAATTTATGTTGGTCTCGGTACGATATATCGAGGATCCTCCTCGATCGATATTCGATATATCGAATATCGAGATTATCACGATATGAATCTACCCGATACCCAACACTATTCATATATAATCTTTTAACGGAACAAAACAGCCGGCCGGCAGAAGCGGGAAATTTAACGGAAACAAGAAAGCCGGCAGAAACCGGAATTGCGTTGACATTTTCAAACTGAAACAGTGTGGTTTTCGACCGTACTGCACGCTGTACGGATTAAATATTCGATTCTATACATCCGTGTTAGGGCACTTTCCCATGTGCTAAAGTTACAGTTATTTTGTGTCGTTTTCCTCTACAACTTGGAAAAAAACGAGAAAATTTGCAGCCGTACCAAAACATTGAAATTTCCACCGTACAAGTTGCGTTACCTTAAAACTTTACATGTACTGCAGTTTGTCGTCTAGCGAGTTTCGACCCACTTTCGCGTCCTTTCAGCTCATCTTCAAACTATATTTAAAATCACCTCGCGAGGTGATTTTAAATATAGTTCCATGAGGTGAGCGAATAGGTAGATGTTGTCGCACGTGTCAGAAGTTTTTTACAAATTTTGTGCACGCAGTACAAAAAAAAAACGTACTACACGTTTCCAGCCTGTGCGTGACTTTTTCCCGTGCGCTTTTTTCCGTACAGGGGCTGTGGAGGGGTCTCGACCAACGGACGCCATTTCGCAAAGTCCGTGAAAGCGCCTCTCTCTCTCTCCCTCTCCCACTACCGCGTCTATCTCACAATTCTTGCAACGAAAAATGTCTATGATGGTATCAAATGAAAGATCTCTGAAAACGATTTCTTTTACTATAATTGGGCGTATTTTTATGGCAAGTAGAGTAAAAAAAGACAAAAAAAAAAAACAACACGGAAACCATGGCAGAAAGTTTTAGGACTTTGTGACGTCGGCGCTGTCATAGTTGAGCGTGACGTGCGTGACGTCACAATGTCACAAACCCTAAACATCCGCAATGCCTCCACGTCGACAATGTGGCGTACAGACATTGCGAAGTGACAACTGTTCAGCGTGCGGGTGGACGTCAGAAATTGAAGCCGAGTGGAAGTTTGGCAACATTTTGTGTACCGCTTATATGTCACATGTTTCGTACATGTCTACGCTTGTCACTTTTGAAGTAACAAGTTATTTGCGAAGTTGTACGGAGAATCTTCGCTATAAACAAAGTTACAAGATTAAAGTTTCAGTTACATGGGAAAGTGCCCTTATTAGTATTTGTTTGATGTTAAGTAATTTCTAAAATACTCTTTGCGCCAAAGTTGTTAGGTGAGTTAGGGCGGCTTCCCATGTTGGTCCGAATACAAAACTGTACGGTACGTACTTTTACGAAATTTTCCCCATGTGCGTGAGAAATCGTATCTTTCTAAATGAGGGGACGAGACGCTCGCATTCAAAAATTTAAAGGATTCGAGCACGTTAACAAGATTCGACCTCGCCTCTTTCGCTAGGGAAGGGCCAGTGAAAAATGAGCACGTTGTATAGTACGTCCAAAAAAATAATGTCGGTTGTGGTCGCCAAAATTTTGACGTTGCCACGTCCCACGATGCAAAGAAAAATATGTACGCGAAAAATAAATAAAAAAGGAAAAATAAATTGAATAAAGTTGATCGGACGACGACATGGTACAAAGGTACAATTTTGATGTACCATTCGTATGTACCTTAAGTACCGCACGAAAACCCCCAAACAACGGTGACTGTTATAATGGAGCGTAAGGTTTTTTTTTAGTCTCATCGCGGCCGTTCTTCTGCCCGAGGATGCTCTTACATGTACACGTGGCTTCCAGTCGTTTGTCGAAATCGCCTTAATGGGGAAAAAAAAAATCTTAATGGAAGGAAACTTCCACCCTACCAAACGACAGAGAGCACGAAGGCTCTTCGATACAAAACACATTTCCGCTCATCGAGAATCTGAGTTAACAATCACGCTTTGCCCACGTGTTGCTGAATTAGTTAAGCCGTCACATAAACAAAATATGTACTTCGGCGTAAAAGACCTACAGTATTCTCAAAATGGTTTCAGTTCTACAGAGCTTTGCATAGTTTAAAAGTAGGTGATAGTACGCCCATACAATATGCCTATTGTACGCAAAACATACAATATGACCTTAAGACCCATATTGTATTGGTTGCAAAATGGAAAAAAATAGTACAGGGTTGAGTTGCACATCGAAAGATAGAGAATTAAACGTCATGCCTAATTTTTGAAAAACATTCGGACAAAACATTATTTTTTTGTGAGTTTTGAGGATTTTTTTATTTAAACCGTCAGATTTGGACGATCGGACGGTCGTTGATAAAAGTAGCGATCTAAGAAGATCACATGAAAAGCCCATAACACGACTTACGATAGGACTATCGTCAGATTCGGACGGTCGCTGATCAAAGTAGCGATTTAAGAAGATCACATGAAAAGCCCATAACACAACTTCCGATAAAGGTGCCTACAGAAGGCCTACAATAGAAACGCCTACTTTTGAACTATGGAGCTTTGTCCTCGACCTGTCCTTTGTTTCCTTTGACATGACTTGTTGAGTCAAGTCAAAACTGTACATTCCTATTCCATGGACGAATGCAAAAATTTTCATCTCAACCCGCAATTTATTCGCAAATATAAAAAAAAACATGTGCTCAATACAGTTTGATTTGAAAACAAATCGTCACGAACTAATTTTGTCAAAGATACCTTTTCGAATCGTGCGGTCAGAAAAACACTACATGGGACTCAGGCTACAATAATCCATCGATTGAGCACCATTTATCACACTACACTGCACATCGTTTTCGGAGTTAATAACAAGTACGGTGGTGAAGTACAGTTGCGACTTTGAAGTACTGACTTAAAGTACAGAAATTGACTTGACTTGACTCGACCTGACTTTGAGACTTGAATTATGGTTGCGACTTTTTTTTGCCGAAAATGATAAAATGCTGTTAGCAACACTATTTAAGGGATCCACGTCTCCTAGCTTTAAATTCTTGTTTTATATTATAGTTTCACATCGGCACTACTGAAGTAATCTCTCAACGCTATATACCAACGAGGGGCAGTGAGCTGACGTTTTACCCTGGTTCAAAGGGTAAAACGTACAGTCCGTACAGTTTTTAGGATAATTTACATCTGTACACCCCTCCTCGACATTAGGGCAAACTTTTTCAATGTCATTATCTTCGATTACAGCTTCCTACAAGGAATGGATTAGATGGCACAATGAAGGTGAGATAACTCGACACATCTAAAAGCTTGGATTCTGAGGGTCATCCATCAGATCAGTTATGCTCAAAACAACAGTTCCATGTGTCAGTTAAACCAAACATCCTCACTAACCCCAGTTTGTAAAAGTCGGGGCCGAATCACAGACGTTGCCCAATCCATCTCAAAATATATCCCCGAAATGCCTCAAAAGTCAAAAACGTAGATAACAACGTCTGCACACCAGCGGTCATCAGAATAAATACCCCACAAACAAGTTGCCATATATACACACATACACCCGACATTGTGTACACCATACATCACCTATACATAGTCCATACTAATGTAGTAATATTTTACACTACATCATAAAAATGTAAAACAGAACACAATCTTGCTATTAACCTTATTAAGCATACTGTACAATGAGTTTAAGCAATTACAGAGTACTGATACTAACATCCCAGGCAAACAAGATGACAAGTTAAAAGAGAAGAAACAAACAAAAAACAAGCGAACAACCAAGGAAAAACATGTAAAAAACAAACCCTTTTTTCAAAACTTGATTTCATCCACCAAAAATACACAATAATTTGTAGGGACACCAGTCTGACTGTGTTTCTTTTAGTGTTTTAACCCTGCTAAAAGTCGATCAAAGGAAAGTAGACACTTCTGACACTATAAAAGAATCGGTAGTATGTACAGTAATGAGGCATGGTGACCTCATTATATACCCAATAGGTTCACCTCCCATGCCTTTTAAAAACCATTAAAAACGACTAAGTAAGAACTAACTCTAATATGCCACAAAAAAAATGCCAAAAGCCCTTTCTACATGCATCCCTTGAGTTCACAAGCCTCCACTAGTACTTTCACCCAGAAAAAAAAGAAAACCCAAAGGAGAAAAAGCTAATTCAACAAACAAATCAAGCACTATTTGTTTTCCCAACAATGGTCTATGTTGAGATTTATATACAAAAGAAGTTTATATATATATTGGCAACACTCGATACTTCATCTCCATATCTAACCACCGCCACTGAACCGCGAACTCGAACTCAAAAGTCACCAATATGTGACAACTGTATACAAAAGGACGAATGTCAATATAACCAAATCTGGTCGTGGCAATATAACCAAATCCGAAAGTGTATATAGTGTCAATATAACCTAGTCGGATACGGCCACAACGGGAGCTTGAAGGTATTCAAGACAGAGACCGTGTTCACAAGGATCCGGCCTCGAAAGATGAGAAACCATAGGACTCCCATCAGGACCGATGTCGAGGAGAGCCGTATCTCCCTCTTTAAAGTCTTGCAGTAAAAGAGCCTCACTGAGAGTGTCTTCTACAAGTCTCATGACCGCCCGTCGTAAAGGCCGAGCTCCATAAACACGATCATAACCTTCCTCACCAATTAATGTGACCATGGCTTCCGTAATCTCCAAGTTGATACCACGAGCTTGCAGGCGTTCCTTTGTTTCTTTCAACATGATGTCCACAATAGCTCGAACCTGTGTGACAAAAAAAACATTCCACTATCAACATTTTGCTTAACACAAGAATCAAAGGCGGATCTACTCTGCAGATAAAAAGCTTTACCGACATCCACTCTTAGACATAACAGGAAAAGAGATGAAAACTGAATTAAAGCAGTTATAAACTACAAAAAAGGCAAAAAGGGTGGAAGGAGCATGCGTCCTGACCTGACTCTTCTCTAAAGATTGGAAGACTACGATTTCGTCAATTCGATTCAGAAGCTCGGGCCTGAAATAGGCTTTCAGTTCGTCCGTCACAAGTTCTTTCAAAGCTGTATATTTGCCGCCATCT
This sequence comes from Zygnema cylindricum, assembly GCA_037447655.1. Classification (NCBI taxonomy): domain Eukaryota; kingdom Viridiplantae; phylum Streptophyta; class Zygnematophyceae; order Zygnematales; family Zygnemataceae; genus Zygnema; species Zygnema cylindricum. The sequence goes on from JBBHKE010003173.1 coordinate 84,027, forward strand.
GGTTCGTCTGTTTCCAAAGTGAAGCCAATTCTATGGGAACCGCCCCTCGCGATGGCAGTTGAGCCGACATTTGAAGTCATCACAATGAGAGTATTCTTGAAGGAAACACTTCGTCCCTGCATCGAAATGAGTCACGGAGCATGAGAGGATGAGCTACCAGTTATTATTTAGGGTTTATAAGGTTTTTCAAGAGTTTTTTAGTCTTCTTACAGTGTCTAAACCACTATAATTATTTCCGTTGTAGCACATTGTAAACTAACATGTAAATGTTAACAGCAGAACAGACAAACAATGATAATGTCCAGATCACACCGCCGAATGCAAAATTTTAGAGTTAAAACGCCGTGTTCCACTCTGTAAATTCGGGTTCAACAACAACAAGACAGCTTCAACATTTGATGTTTCTCTTGGCTATTGAAGGTTTTTTAGGGTTAGAGCCTAACCTGAGAGTCAGTCATCCGACCATCTTCAAACAGCTGAAGAAGGAGGTTAAAAACATCAGGATGGGCTTTTTCAATCTCATCCAAAAGGACGACAGAAAAGGGACGTCGACGAACAGCTTCGGTAAGAGTGCCTCCATCTCCAAAGCCAACATATCCGGGCGGCGAACCAATCAATTTACTAATAGTGTGTCGTTCCATGTACTCACTCATGTCCAATCGCACCATTGCCTCATCCTGCCAGGAGATGAAACACAACTCTGTTGGTTTCTTGCAGAAAATGTAAAACGAAAAGTAGGACAATTAAACAGAGAAGTGCTACTAAACAAGATAAAATAAGTAAATTGACACCTCATATTATCACATAAAAATTTGCAGCTAATCAAACAAGCCATACTTCTCCATCTCCCTCCTCTTCCTTGTCTCCTCCCACCTCTCTTTCGCCCTCACACCCCACCCTCACCCTCTCCCACTTCCTCTCCCTATCCTCATTTCATTTGTTGTCATTGCCATCGATGACATTCATCTTAATTATTAAATACCAGATATGTCGTTTATTTGTTAAGAACTCAAAGATCTACAAAGGAGCATACCGATCCGAAATAATGTTTGGCGAGTGCTTTAGTTAATTCTGTCTTTCCAACACCAGTTGGACCACAGAAAAGCATTGCTGCTATAGGACGATTAGGATTCGTGAGACCGACTCGAGCTCGTCTCACTGCCCTCGCAATGGCTTTTACAGCGTGATCCTGTCCTACCACTCGAGATCGCAAAATATCCTCAAGATCAACAAGTTTCTTTTGCTCGTCTGCAGTCAACTGCTCAATAGGGACTCCAGACCACATCGAAGCAACCGCAGCAATTTCCGCAGGTCCGACAATAACAGGTCTGTAAAAAACAACAGCGGTTCACTTCTCAGAGTTTGTTTGAATTGTTTGTGGCATAGGTAATTGAGAGAAAACCAGGTTCAGAACCAAACATCAGAGCAAACTATTCCTGCCTACTCGCTTCAAAAAGATCGAGAAAATAAACAAAATAGTAATGGTGACAGGTCTTTAAAAAACAACAACCCATTCACTTCCCAGGGATTGATGAGAAATGTCTACAACATACACAATTGACAGGAAATTAGACTTAGAACCAGGAATTATGAGCAAATTATAATAATGAGAAAAAGGATGGCCGTCATAGCTGCAAAAAACATATTCACAACACCTACCCATCATCATAGTCATCGTCAAGTGCAGGGTTGAGATAAACTGGATCTGAAAGTGGTGCAGCGACGACAAGTGTACCAGAAGAAGATGACGTGTCAGAAGATGAAAAGGCGGCTATGCCTCCCGCTGCCTGCGATGCAGAAGAAACATTTATTCAACTTGCTTCAGACGAGAGTTTTTCAGGATTACTCAAACTTTTTTCTTCCAAAGGGCACCAGAAACAAAATCAAACCTTCAGTTCTTCAATCTCATTTAAGGCTACGACTGTCACGGCAGCTTTGCATTTACATGAGTTCAGTTGAAAACAATTTGCACACTCACTGCTTCCTGCGATGCTTGTACTGCCCGAATCTCCTGCCAATATTCACTGGGAGACTTGGTCAGAACACTAGTTTGGCGACTTTTTCGTCTGTGAAAAGCGTCAATCCGAGCTCTACTTCCAGCCTCATCCATGAGATCAATCGCCTTATCTGGAAGAAACCGATCTTGAATGTATCTCGCCGAAAGTTGAACTGCTGCGTCAACTGCCTCCATAGTAATCCGGCAGCGATGATGTGTCTCATATTTGCTTTTAAGCCCCATTAAAATGTGTACCGCATCTTCCTGTAAGTCAAAGGTGAATAAACAGAACGCAAAATATCGACAGCTGAGTTTACAACAGCCACCGTGCAATCTGGGGAAAACACTAATCTGCTCAAGAGGGATGCTCCTAGTTGAGCAGAAGTAAAGCAATTTAAGGACCTTTGAATACGAAGTCACTAATATGCCTCTGAAGGTCACAATGAAACAACAACTACAACCTAGGTTTCTTGAAGTGAAAGCAAGATTTCTTAGAACAGCTTATATATAGGTAAAAAATTGGCTTATTACACGTTTAGGATCTCATCACCTATCAGCGCCAAAATATGGGTCCACCCAATAGTTTAGTCAACATCCTCAACCGTCCTCAATTATGAGAAAGTCGAAAAGTATGGCATTCCCATAATGCTAAGGACCACCATGCTGGCAAATATTCTGACTGAAGTAGTCTCAAGAATTTCCTGCTTTTTTCATTTTCTTTTTTCTTCAAAGTTTAAAAGTGTACCTGGCTAGGCTCATTAACCATGACTGGTTGAAATCGTCGCGCCAATGCCTTGTCCTTCTCAATATGTTTTCGGTGCTCGTCCAAAGTAGTGGCTCCAATGCACTGAACATAACACCAGCTGAAAATTGTTAGACGAAACCGAGGAATTTAAAACAGATATACAGCAAAACAAAAAACTACCCGTATTTTTTTTTTTCCTTTCTTGCAAGCAGCCTTTATTCTGAACCCGTCCCAGAGGTCCTCATACCACAAAGACTGATGAATTAAACCAGCAAATAGTATCACAACAACAGATCATGTTTGATTTTTTTTCTGTGATTCCTTCCTGCGACTCTTGGAGCCTTTCCATGACTACTCAATCAAAGGAGTGACCCCTATTCAGAGAATCTCCAACCATCTATACGAGATTTGTTTGGACTCCGGATAACAAAACCTACTTTCAAAAAAAAAATAAAAAAAATCCCACAGACTTGCAGACGTAAGCAAACTTAGTGCTGCAAGGACAATTGCAAAACTGAGTGAAACTGGATCCTCAAAAAGTAGCAAAAAGGTGCAAAGAGGAAACAAAAAGACTGACCTGAAGCTGCCCGCGAGCTAAAGCTGGTTTTAGCAAATTGGCAATGTCTAAACCGGCCCCATGGCCTCCACGACCAACAGAACCAGAACCGACAAGTGTGTGAACTTCATCAATGAGAAGAATAACATTTCCTGCATAATTACAAATAACTAGTTTATAATACACATGTAATAGCCATTTTAACACACAAAATCTCGTGCAATTCATCAATGACAGAATACGATTGCCTTCACAATCCAAACCAACAAACTAGTTTGCAATGTACATATATACAATAGCCAAGTAAACAACATATTTTAGTGTATGTAATCCATAATGCCAATGCCATCTGCAGAAACTTAAGAAAGTTAAGAGTGGGTATCCACCATACAACAAGGAATGCTTCCTAAAGGCAGATGAAACATGCAAAATCATGCTATCCTTTAAAACTATCCTTCAGAAGGGAAACACAGAAACAAATCAGATGCAAAGGGAGCTGACAGACAGATATCACTGCCCCTGGATGGATATGTACAAAAAAGCATGTGAGAAATTGCTTTAGAGGTTTAGTAAGTGTATAGATTACCTGAGGAGATAGTCTCCTCCACAAGTCCTGTAACACGAGTTTCAAGCTCTCCTCGCTCTTTTGCTCCAGCCAAAAGCAAACCCATATCCAAAGACATAACTCGTTTTCCCTGCAAAACTCGACCCATATAGTTTCAAAACAAGGCTTCACCAGAGCCGCCACACCGTTCCTTAATTTACCAAGTAAAAACAAAAAATGGCAAATGACATAAGAAGAAACAAACATAGCCTCCAGATAGGCACGCAAAAAAAACTTACAAGATGAGAACTCCAGCAAGCATGAACAAAGTTTTCTAGCAAAAACAATGCAAGATAAAACATAAATTTAGCCAAGGTTGAATTTTATGTACTCCTTACTTGCAGAAATTCAGGAACACTCCCTCCGACGATTCGCATAGCTAGACCCTCTGCAATAGCTGTTTTACCCACGCCAGGCTCACCCAACAAAATTGGATTGTTTTTGGTTCGTCGAGCCAAAATCTGCACAACGCGCTGTACTTCTTTGTCTCGACCAATCACAGGATCAATCTTTCCCTCGGAGGCTCGCGCAGTGATATCAATGCAAAAATCATTCAGGGCTCCCCTCTCTGCAAAATGGAACAAGCAGTGTCAGAAAACCAAGTATTAGAAGCGTCCAGTTAGACTCTAGAAAAATAGGGCCAAAAACTGAGTTTTTTTTGCAGTAATCAAGTAACACAAAAATCTTTTTTCAGTCTACAAAAGCTACAAACTAAACCAGGGAAACAATTTAACTGCAAGTTCGAGATTGACAGGTGTTTTTACACCACACAAGTGTCACACAGGAAATATTTATACACTTGGGAAAACAAAAATGATGTTTTCGGCTATTACTAGCTTGATCCACACATGAAAGTGCCCAAAATAGACCTTGTCCTCACCAATTAACATAGCTTTTTAATAAGATGCCGTGGCAAACGTACCTACATTAATAAAAAAACTACTTGCATGTTTGGGAATAAGAAACACAAATGGGAACAACATACTGCTAGAACCTGACTAAAAAATCATTTTCAGGCAATTGATCAAAAAAAAAATTCATTGTAGAAAATACCTTTGCGATTTCCAGATCTGCGGAAACCAGACGCTGTACCAATAACAGCTTTATCGGCCATGCCAGCTGTTGAGCGTCCCTCCTTCGCAAGATCACCCTGGAGCCTTGTGATAGCTTCAGTATGCAACTTGTCCTTTCGAAGCCCAAGTCTACACCATACACAATCAAAACAAAAAGTAAAGGTTATCAGAGAAGGGTAATGTCACACATCTTCCAAGACTTAACATGCTTAAGACCATTGCAAATAAATACTAACGATAATACACTGGGGATGACTACTGGCAATCCGTTTTTTTAAATAGCAATAAACTAGTGGAGCAAAATGACACAAACAGAAGCCAAACAGAATACAGATAAAAAAAAAGGCAGTTTTGAAAAGCAAATGTCGCACCAACAACAGCTTACCTGTCAAGAACTTTGCTTGCCCCACCATCCTCAACAAGGAGAATAGCGACTGCAATATGCTCAGGCGCAATATAATTGTGCCCCATTTTTCGAGACTCATCGAGCGCAGCCTCAAAAACCCTCTTACTTCCAGCTGAGAATGGCACCTCAGATGCTGGTTTATCTGTACCGGAGGAATTAAATAAACCGGCCTCATCGGTTAAGCTTTTGACAGCGTCACGAGCGCGCTCAACAGTGACACCTGTCCTCAAAAATCCATCATTACTACGTTCCTCAGCTACAAGGCCAAGAAATAATTGTTCCGTTCCCACCTCACCACGTCCCATGGCCTTCGCCTCTCTCTGAGCTATCATAATCGCCTTAATAGCTCGCTCTGTGAACCTTTCAAAGACAGCTTTTACAACTGCCCTTTTGGCTACTTGAGGACAAGTCCTACAGTTAAGACTTCTGGCAACCGCAAGATGGAATGCATCAAATGGACCTCCACATACGGCGCTACAAGACAGATGTGAACTCCTTCGAAGTCCATCAAATGAAATCTCTGAAGGAGATCTTAAAGTATGTACAAGTGCTGTCTTTCCAAAGGAATCGGTAAAGCTGGCGTCTGTGGCTCCCAATGACCGATTTGATGAGGAGGTAATGTGTGATGACAAGCTGGAATAACTGCTAATGGCTTCCATGGTTTCCTCCAAAAAGCTCCTTTGTTTACAAATCTAGCAAGGGGCCTTAGGCAGGTTATTCTGCAAGAAGAAAAACCATAAGAGATCGGGGATAAGTAAACCAGTTGAAAACGCGGACCGTAAAGGTGGAAAATATCCTACCAAAGAGGATATATGCCACAAAGGCAGTAACCATCAACACGTTCAGATCTGATGCTTAAACATTATGCATGGTAAATGCACCATATCCTTTCATCAGATGTGATGTATTTAGCATGAATAGACAAGTGCAACAAAGTAATCCAAGAGTGACACTTTCAGACAAGGTAGGCAAGGAATGTTCAGGTAACCCGAATCCTAAGATCCGAGGAGACCACTAAGATATTATCACAGATCTAAGACGCAACATGCAATAGGTGGAATAAAGAACAGGATGAGCAGAAAGGATAGACAGGACTAAAGATCAACAGCCTCGAATGTCATTTGACTTAAAAACAGATGTCTACGGGACAATTAAAGAATATAAGCTATAAAAAACACATGTTTGCATTAAGAATTACGCGCCGATTAACTAGGCCACATATTACATGCATAAAGGAGATTCATACAAGATAAAATGCTTGAAAAACAAAGTACCTAACAACATCTGAGCATTGACAGCCTTGGGCTGTTCTCATTGAAATAAAGAGCAAGTAAACTTTCACAGATTTCAGCTTTCATCCACATATTATGCTGAAGCAATTTAGCAAATATATACATACACATCCAAAAACATACTCAAACTAAATAAACATGCATACAAGGCATACCGCAAATGTACGAAAACAATTAGAAATGGATTATGTGGTTATCCCGTACAACCTGCGCATTAAACTCGAAAAAACCGATTTATTCGCGTTTAGCGCTGGGTATCACATATTGCATTTGCATACCTCTCGCACTTTCTAAACATGATATCAAAGCATAAACATAGACATTAACGCATGGTTAAGATATATAAAGACAAAAGTAGGTGCGAATACATTAGTTTGAAGATACAAACACAAACAGACATAAAATGTGTAAATCTGATGACAAACATATAGACACCCATACATACATGTGACATATTCTTGAAATAGGCAAAAAACAAACAAAAAAACGGTCCTCTTCTTCCTGGCCGTACGGATTTCCATGCGTCACTGGGATACAGTAGACGACAAATAGGCCATATATACAAACAAAGTGAGCAAAAAGTTACACAAAAGCATGCTTTCTAGTTTCTGGTACCATCGGATGAACGGCTTCTATCGGTTTCCTTTGATGGTAAATCAAGAGTTATGGTGATGACCAAACCTGAATGGAGCCGTGTTAACAAATTAACAGAAATGAATAAAAAAGAAAGACAAGAAAACCTGACAAAAACTAACTCATCAGTAACTACAGCGTTCAAACTGAAACTGGAAAAAAAAAGGAAAAAAAAAAAAAACAAAAAGGTGAAAGCCAACAGAAGTTTAATGATATCCACAAAAAGGTATAATAGGATTTTCAAAATAATAGACATAAACACAAAATACAGGCTTCGATATCGAATTTCAAAAAAAACATGACCAAACACAACCAAAAAGGTGCGTCAAAACAGGAAAAAGAAAACATGAACAGAAAGACGAAAATACCAGAGAAATTGACAGTTTTTTGAAACTGACAGATTGAAATTGCGGCCGGCAATTTCTCCACAAATAGAAACAGAAAAAACATTAATTGATGACAAACTGCGACTTTCGAGAGGAAAAAAAATTTAGCAAAAGCAAAAAACTGGAGTGTCGGCACAGTACGGGGATGAATTATTTTTGTTCCTCAATTCAATGTTTCAAACACACATATGAGCCGAGCAACCGAAACACATCAACATCACATAGGGAAAAAAATAAAATCCAGAGAAAATACTTTAATTTCACATCCAAAATTTGATTATTCCTACCTGAATGCTTCCTCCGGAAGCAACCAAGGCTTCAATTGGAGAAAGAATTGCGTGGGAAGAAGTCGAGAGGTGAAGGACAGAAAGGAAAAGAATGAAAAAGTGAGAGAAACAATGGAACAAGTTACGACACTAACATTTAAGCCTCTCCAGCAGAGGTAGAAAGCTTGGTAAGACGAAACAGGTAGAGAGAGGGGAAAACACGATGAAATAAACTTCAAAGAAAAATTTGCACCTTTCTCCTCCCTAAATGATTGGAGAGAGCGTTGGAGAAAGGTGGCACGGACAGCGAAGCAACGACAAAGATTGAAATTAAAATGGACGCATTCGCACAGTGTGAACATTCGAAAAGCACAGAACTGTACGGTTGGCATCTAAAGCAGGCCACGAGGCAGATCGTAACCGGTCGCAGAATTGTTGCTGTGTTGTCGCAACATCGCTTAGTAATTGCAGATTAAACTGCATTCGTCGCAAGGAGGTCGCAAACAAAGTAATCGCACTGTCGTATGGAAGGTGGAGGTATACGATTGGTAATTAGAAAAGTGAATCGGTTGTCAGGGCTGAAATATTGGACACTCTGGCCGCATCTGATTGCTTGTTACATTTGAAATTAAAATAAGAAAGTTTGGGAAGGCTGGGATGTCGACACGTTGATCTGGCCGCGTGGATCGCATAGGGATTTGAGTATACAGGCGGCATGTCTGCTTTTGCTGACGGGTTTTGAGAAACCGGTAAGCTACGTGGCAAGACAACCTGCGGTCGCGGAAAGTACCGGAGGTGGATACGGGATTTTCCAAAGACTTGCCTCGAATCTGAACTTTCTGCGTGTTTAAATTTCAGGATACATGGAACACCGTTTATGTACGAATTGACACAATTCCAGCAAACCACAGTCAAAAGTCTGACTTTTCCATCATTATTGAACCTAACGACGCATGGAACGCGTGTTATTGGTGGAGCCACGTAAGCACTTGGTGCATGCACCAGACAATTTTCGGTACAAATTCACTAGATTGCTCTTGCGTAACTAGCCGCCCTTGAAAAACATTTAATAATTAATACCAACTACATTCCATTTCACTCCAGGGCCATTTGAAATCCAAGTTTGTAAGAAAGCTCCAAAAACGACCGCGATGACCATTCAAGTCACGTGGCTATAAAATTAGATCGAAACCGTTGATTTCAAGATCCAGCCTGTGATTGGTAGGCATTAGGTAGGTGAAGTAAAGGACTACCAATAGAAACGCCTCATGATAACCACGTGAATAGCTTCCTCCGGAAAAGTGGATCTCATCTGACACCAAAGATATTTCTGATTTTCATTCCGCTACAGTACAGCTGCCGGCAGCTCCTCCAACCTGCCGACCAACGGTTATCACAAACTCACTTATTTTTCTGGAGGCGTTACGCGTTGTAGACATCGCTTTTAAGCCTCTTATCGCTTTGTAAATGGGATCGCAAATCCAAATCGGACGAGATCACAGTTGTTTCGTTTTTTTTTTCGGGCAGAAGCTGTCCGTACATTCTAGTCCTCGGTACAGTACTCACAAATGTACTTTTAAGTGGTAATCAGCTACAGTAATCACCATATCGGGCGAGAGTCACCAATTCGACAAAGCGGGAGCTAAGCAAAAACGGGAGCTCCAGCTGCCTTTTTACAAATAATACGGTCCAGCCAATCGGTTTCTTTCCCACGTGAACATATAGATGCTCCACACGTCCCGAAGAAGCATACGTGTCAGTTAGGTGCAAATGGTTTCCCGCCAAACAGTTGCACCTCGTGGCTAACTGCCTGACTTAGAACTCTCTCGTACGGCAGCCACGCGCTCTGGCTCGCCTTGCGTAAACAAACATACGCCAACAGGCGCGACATACCGCACATGCCGTGCATGATGCATCACAGCCGCTACGATTCAAGAAAACGGCGCTAACACTTGGCCACTTGCATAGTTACCGCTTCGATGGGGCCGATACCCGCTAAAGCAGAATACCGGCCGATGTTTCCACTGCAGCCTATCTAAATTCAAGACAAATGGACGATACGGTTGCAGGTACTGATACTGTACTATGACGCGGAACGATGTTATTTTGCCCGTAATACACGCCACCGCGTACTCTAGAGAGATATAGCTCGTCATCAGAGGTCGCAAAAGTCAAAATTTTACATAACCGAAACTGACAGTTTTTTTTTTCAAAATCTGAGTAACCGACGTCCGACCAGGTTATGTCACGCTCCAAAATTGTTAACCGTTAACCGACCGGCGTTTACGAAAATAAAAGTTAACCGAAACTCGATTTCTCGCGACTAACCGTGCCCGCCCGTAACCGAAAAAGTACAAAATTAATTAATGTGCAACGTATGAATAAGCCAATAATTACGATTTGTCGCGTTCCCTAAGATTAGTGTTTACTACCATGTCAGATTTGCGACGCTTTGTCGCGTTCCCTAAGATTTGTGAAATGAATAGTGCTACTACTCCGCGAATCGTTATTAGTGTCAAAGTCACTAATTTGGGTTCTTAAAATTTTGATTTTTTTCCTCAAATAGGATACATGATTTTAATTTTTCCTTGACGTTAATTAAGGTACCGTACAAAATAGAGTAAACAATGAAAGTACAATAAGATCTAAATAGTGTTGTGTACGGTCAATGTCAGACCGTACATAATGTACCTTTCAAGTGAAAATTTTACAAAAAATGAATTAAATCAGACGCGCATGCATAGGAATGTGCGCTCAAAAAATGGGATTAGTTGGGCACGTAAATTAGTCTGACATGTACGGATATTTAAATTTCACGACGGCGTACGATTTCCAATATTTTGTACGTATACATATATTAATGTAAATAATCGTAAGGCGAATATTCCATTTTTGCTCTCCCAAATTAGCATAATGCCGAAATTAGAATACACCTTTAAAAAAAAAAAAAACAAATTCTTAATTAACATCAATTACGGTAAATTTTCTTCAACACTATTTAAACTTTGACACTAATAACGATTCGCGGTGTACCGTGTCAGATATGCGACGCTTTGTCGCGTTCCCTAAGATTTGCGAAATGAAGTGTTACTACCGTGTCAGATTTGCGACGCTAATCATGATGTCACTTACTTCCACGATACCAAAGAGTACAAATTACAATAATGTTGGATTGTATGGACAGTACAAAATTTTCATTTTTTTTGGTTAACCGACCGTAACCGACCATTTTTTTTTTCTGGTGAATCAACCGACCGCAACCGCCCGGCCCCCAAAAATTGGCAACCGAATCCGTTCCGGATCCGGCGCGGGCGGTCGGTTGACGGTCGGTCACGGTTTCGGTTGACCGTTTGCGACCTCTGGAATTGACTATTATGATGCCGTAATATTGGATCGGTTTTTGGAAGTCAAAAAGTAAAAGGTAGTCAACACTGTTTCCCGTCAGAGTGTCCAGGTCTTACTGACTCTAAACACGTGTGAACTTGTACATTTTTTTTCCATCACAGCTTGACGAAGTAGTAGAAGAGAGAGAGGGACAGAGGAAGGAGGTGGGTTTGAGGAGTAGAAGAGAGGGACGATGCCCGGGGAAGGTCAAAAATCAAGTTACATATCACAGCTCTAAGGTCAACTTTTCTTTTTCCTTTTGTTTCGTCACACGGAAAACTTCAGTCCAATGTGCAATAAGGAAACGGAGGGTTTACTCCATACAGTGTCAAGCTCAATTTGATTGCGACTTTAAATTAAGTTGCGCAATATCAGAAAATAAGAATCCGAAAAGTTAGAAAAGAACCTTGAATATTAATTTCTGTCATTGGGAATTCTTGATTCAACATAAGAGGTTCGCGTCACAAGAAAAAACAAATGCAATTCAACGAAAAGCATACTGTTTCAAAAATAAAAATCAGGGGAAAAACAATCGGGAACTCGTCAATTGAATATCAACCTCCAAACTTTCTCTTTGCTTTTAACATGAGAATGTCCAGCTTTAGCTCTCTGTACATACCACAAACAAACCTACATGATGTTTTACAGAACCTTAGATTAACCATTAACTTGAGCCCAACAATGTCTGGGGACAATTGAGAACATAGGTGATTACTCCATACTGTACGCATGTTACATATGTGGTTACTACATGCTGCAGGCATAAATATACGGTACAATACGCATAACATGGCGTAGCCACATGCAACAAACCTTTCCAAACATTCACCCAAGCCACATTATAGTGAAACATGGCAGCCAGCTGTTATTTGCATTCAGAATTTCAAAAGTGATAATACAAATTGTTACCACATTTATTGTGCTGTCTCGTCTCTTGCAACATTTACAAAAAACATTTTTTTCTAAATATGTTAAGGCAGGCTAACCAAATTCTCCACGGACTTTAGAAAGGAAGAAAGCAAGAAAGAAAGAGAGCTGAATAACTGGCTACAAGCAATCTAGGTACATACTTGACTCTCATGACATGGCAATATGGCCAACCATAATAAAACATTAACAAGTCCACTCACTCAACGATAGACTAGCGGTGCTTTTTCCTAGATGTTCTAACATGATTCAACTACTTCAATTCTACTTCAACAGGCTAATCTTTCAACAAGCTCCTAACCTGCGCTAAGACACAAAGAATATCGTTCCCCAAAAATAAATATCGTTCCCCAAAAATAAATTGATGCAAGTAAATTCAATTCCGATGCTTTTAATATTTCCGTCTATTGCCGTTCATCATTCACGCAGTAGTGGCAAATAAAGCCTTGGTTGATTCTCTTGCTTGACACCTCCGTCTCTCCTAGTAGTTTTGCGAAGCACTCGCATTGTTGTTTTTCGCTTCTTTCCTATATTGTCCTTTAGCAGGATCAACCTACTTGTGTCTACCACGTCGACCGTTGATTGTGAGACGGGGATACTCCCTAGCAGCTATGCGACTTCCAGCTTTAAAAAACAGGAACATGCCCCCGAGCCCACTGAGGGCAACCATAATGAAACCTTCTGGCTGTGGGAGATCGTTCAAAAAGGGGTAAGGATAGGCCTGGAGCATACAACAAAACAATTTCAGTGCAAAGTAGATCGTGAATCGTTTGTAGAGCAAAGAAACTACAAGTGTGGGATTAATATTTGTTTTATTGATTCTAAATCAGTTTTGAATGGCGTGGCTGGTTGTGAACTGTTTCAAAAATTAGCTTTAAGAAATAAACAAACAGTAATATTAACGTTATTTTGTAGTCAGAGGGCCAAAAAAAAAAAGCCGGCAATGAATGAGTGTTATTAACACTAATAGCGATTCAAGGAGTAACTACCACTTGCATGAGAAGATCAGCTGTAATCGCCCTGAGTGACATGGCAAAACTACTTCCCTTTCTTTTTAGATATAGACATGGACAAAACAAAAACTATTGAGAGGATATTAAGAAGTTTGTACCTTGCTCGCTACACGAACAAAATGAATCCACGCCACATAGGCAACGGCAATAGTCATGCAAATCTCGAAGGCCCTCTGCCTGCAAACCCAATCCCAGTTTCAGTTGGAGTAAGCAATGTCATACTATAAAACAGTTAAATACTGGGCAATCTATATACAATTACATTATTGGTCAAGGTATTCTGCCTTTGGATCAGTTATAGTTCTCCACCCTTACATCTTGAAAAAAAAAAAAAAACCACAAAGTATATAATTCCTCAAGGAAACGTGTTGTTTCTATATTTAGGAAAGTATTTGTGAACTAATGAACCAATTATAAGTCATGCGACTACAATTATTCTTAACGAGGAGCTTTTCCAGAAGTATTGTACATTTCAAAAGAATGCAAGACACATCTGCAATCCATCCGACAAAAACAGGTAAAAGAAGCGAACCTGAAACTACGTTGCGCGACAATGATGTCGATCCATGAGAGACCAACAGTCATTGCGTGTTCAAGGAGAGCAAGCCATGCCGGTCTTGTCACAAGCCTGGAATATGCCCCACACCAAATTTTAGAGAAACACAGTAATTGAAGGGCCAATGATGTGTGTTAACTGCACCACAAACACTGGCCATCATTGATAAACAGGCTCGGCAAAATAAAAAACGACCTTGTACTCTCATGGATATGGCAGGATACATACGGATGATCCTCAACAGGGGCGTTTGAGAGCCGTAAAAGGATGTAAAAAATGCAAATGACATTGGCATGCCCAAAAATTGCAGAGGAGAAGTCGTCCGCAAGTTCATCCAATCGCTTAACCTGTCCACACTTCAAAATCTTGTTAAAAGAGACAAATAACATAATCCTAACACAAAAAAATGTTTCATTCATTGAAGGTTCATAGAAATTAGCATGTCAAGGCCAAATCGCTCCCAAAAAACAGTTTTTGAAGGAGTGAAAACGAAGCTGATTTATATTAAATTGCAACACTACGGATGCATCATCCCACTTCAAGTTGTCTGAAGAAGTTAGGCTGCTATTTCACAAATAAGAGGGCGGTAAAGGAGAAACTTACATCAGGAAAGAGATGTGAAAGAAGAGACAAAAATAGAGCAACAAATTGTCCAAGAAATCCCCAAAATGAAAGGAACTGCACAACAATACAACAGAGAGACATGTAGAGCTTATAATAAATAGTGATAATGTTTGTTGTGAGCCCAACGGAGCTGACCACTGGCCACCAGATTTCACAATTGGATGACTACCCTGCGTGGAGAGGCTTTGATAGCAGCAGCTGTGTAGCCAGGTTACTCCACATGTGACTTCAAATTGCACAAGCAAGATTTTTTGAAGCAAATTCTCACTTGTGGTTGGGTGCTTTAGGTGACAAGCACACAATGCTGTCATCTGCTCGCTTAGATGCTCCATCAAAAACATTGCAAATCTAAAGTAAAAACTTCTTTGGAATGAAGTTTGATCACATTCACATTTGAACAGATGATCTGCCAAACGCCAAAACCAAAAAGCTCCTCAATAATTGCATACCTTGGAATAATGGCCGATGCCCGCTGCTGAAGAATACTTGGCAGAGGCTTTAACATGCCAGCAAAGTCCATAAAGGAACCTGTAGAACCTCCCAACACAGCAGGCAATAATAAACATAGAAAGTTAAGCTCCTGACCAAAGAGGCCAGCTCCAGCACTAGCTTCCATGCCAGCTCCAAAGTGTGGACAGACATCGATATCCAATTAAGCCATTGGAAAATAAAAATAAATATTCCTCGATGTTTGAGGATTAAAAAGACTTTCAATACAGCGAGCAAATCGAATCACCAAGTTGTGTAGCCATGTCGGTAATGCAAGAACCTAAAATTAAAGTACACTCAAGCTGCATCAAGAATTGTCGCAGAACATCCGACTGTAACTTTCTTGCATAAACTGAAAAGATGTCTCATTCACCATAATCATGAAAAGTTCTTTAAAAGCTACGTAGAAGTTTAGCAGGCATTCGTTTCTCACACCGAAACCTTCCATCGGCCACTTTTTTTCCACCTGCTGATTCTTACAAACTACTTAAAGATCCGCAGTTCACCGACTCGTATAAACACTCACATGAGGAAGGAGAGCATGTGAAAGACAAATTGTCGGCTGCATCCGTTTTGCCCTTTCCGAGCCTGCTGTGGTTCTTTATCAGAAGGAAACACAGCCCCTTGTACGCTGGTGACACGACCCTTGCTAACCATTGCCAAAAGGAGAGAAAAAACGGCCGACCATTCGTGATCCTCCTATTGGTAGGAAGCGATTTTCATTGGCAAGTTCTGTAATAATTGATTGCATGGACAGCACAAACCTCCCGCCACTGCTGTTCATCAATCTTCCAGCAGAGTATGGTTTCAAGTAAAATTATATTTCGCTGTTCATCTGGCACAAGCTTGGCAGATCAGTTTTCGGAAAATTTTCAGATTGCAACTCCGAACTGCTGTTCATCTGCACTCTTAACTCTTCACTCGTCACTCTTAACTGTTTCTTTGTCTGCTCATGTCTATGACAAGATGTGTATCGCAAGAGGCTCCGATGTACAAAGTCGAACAATATGAATGTTTTTCTGCTTCATAAAAAATTGACTTTGCAAAGACAGTTGTAAGCTAAATCTCTTTTCCTCGCCTTTCCAGCATTGTCTCTATTTTCCTTCATACGGAAGAAGAAGGTCTTGTCGCGCTTCTTTGATAACGTCAGCGGAGAATCTTTGGTACATGAACGGTGCTTTATGGTACGAAAAGATTTAAACTGTACAGTACGATAGTACGGTAGGTAGTCCTACTACAGTCCCCTGGAACCTCCGACTGTCCTGCTTAACTGTATTTGTGTTGTCAATACATGGGACCGTACCCTAACTGTATTGAGTTATTGACTCTTTATGTCGGTGAATTCAAGCATTTCAAAGCTATTCCGACGATCAATCTGTTGCTGCTTCGACATACTTGTACACAATACACCCGGTTGTACATTATTCGTACACTAAAGACAGTAAAGGACAGCCTAGTAGCCTACCGTCCTACCGATGTACCTTAAGAGTGCACAATACTGAAATTTAGTATTTCGTACGCGTATGATACTTAAATTACGAAAATTTTGTGAAGAGCTTTTGTGTGAAGATTTTGTGGGCTCTCTCTCTGTCTCTCTCTCTCTCTCTCTCTCTCTCTCTCTCTCTCTCTCTCTATTCGTTCTATGGAGAACAGCAGTTCGAATGGTTCCGGTGAACGTGTTTTGCCGGCGTCCCGAAGACCGGATGGAACTTTTCGAAAGGAAGTTAGAATTCGAGCCGGATACATTCCGCAGGACGAGGTCGCCCTATACGAAGCCAAAGGATCTCGGGTATGTCTGTTAATCAATTGTTTTGTTCCGTATTCTATGTAAAATGGCTGGTTATGCTTACAGTTTGTTAACTTTCCTTTTGGATTACCGGTGCGTTACAGTAAAAATCTTGTTACTCTGTTTATTTTGTCAATATGTGTGGAGGAGGGGAGGGATTTTCTTGCATAATTGATTTCTGTTTTGTTGTGTGTCTCGATTGAGTCATTTTTAGGTTTGAAGTTTTTTAAGTTTCATTCCAAGTCTTTGAAGAGTGTTAATGTAGTAAAGCTATATTATTTTAGGGTTGAGTTCAATAGATAGAGTCCAGAATGGAAAATTGTGTCTGTGCTTTTTTACAGTCATGGTTTTTTTGGGGTTAAGAGGGTGTTTAAAATTGTCGTTTTTTGAGATTGTTGGTTTCAACAAAGCCGAGGGACTAAGATTCACAGAACTCTAGTAATATGTTAATACGGGATTAAAGTAAAAGGTTTCATTGTCTTAAAATAATGAATCTGTTTTGGTGGTGTTTAGTTTTGCAGCATGAGTTACTTTGTTTGTCGGTTTTTGGAGCATGTTGGTAATGTGGCTCCAAAACTTGAACTGGCGATTTTTTGGGCAAGGGGATGATGGAAACAGCCCCGAAATTCTGGTCCAGTTTTGCCTCCTGGAGTGGATCCAGAGATGGCTGCACAAATGAATGCAAAAAGTCGAGCAGCTCGAAAGA
The DNA here is from genome assembly GCA_037447655.1 of Zygnema cylindricum. Taxonomy (NCBI): domain Eukaryota; kingdom Viridiplantae; phylum Streptophyta; class Zygnematophyceae; order Zygnematales; family Zygnemataceae; genus Zygnema; species Zygnema cylindricum. The sequence goes on from JBBHKE010003173.1 coordinate 101,469, forward strand.
ATGAAAAACGAAAAGAGAAAAAGGTGAGACAAAAGAGAAAGGCTGAGAGCACATTATAGGTTAATTACACATGCGTGATTACTGGCCGGTAGTTATTATAGTAATTGTCCGCAAAAATGTACGATTCATACAGCTTCTGTACGATTTTTTCTGCAATTACTTGCCAGTAAGGCCAGTAATCGCGTATGTGTAATTAACCTATTACAGAAATGATGGGTATGCTTCTCATTGAAATTTATTGCAGCCTGGGCAATGGTGATGAAGTCAAGCATGGAATGTATTATTTTGACATCACTAAAAAATATATTACCATATATATATATCACTATATCACTATATCACTATAATATATATATTTCATAGCGATATAGTGCTATAGTGATATGGTGATATATAAAGTGATTTACATATATCACCATATATGCTACTATATCACTATAGGTATAATTTGACAATCACTCCCAAAATTCCCAAAAAGGCAGGTCCGATTTTTATCATACTTTGTCTGAATTAGGGTTGAGGTTTCCTGTGCAGGCATCAGTTCCTGTAACGGCAAGTGAGGAAGCTCCAAAACAAGGAAGGATGGAGGAAATAGCAAGAAGTATTGTGGAGGAAAGTATGGCAAGTCTTCAGTTGTCGGCCCGGGAAACCTCAGGGGCCGTGCCAGTTAGGTCAGCTGAAATAGAGGAGAAGAGCTCTACAACGAGGAGTGGGACGGACGGAGAGAGTGGGAGTTCGAAGGTAGAGTTGGAAAAGAAAATCCGGGCTTTGCGGAAGAAGGTGAGATATTTTTTCGTCATTCCTTCATGAGGCCATGGGAAACCAGGTTAAAAGAATAACAAAGCTTTGCTGCTGTGCTGGTGGCTGGTTTCAAAGAAGATAGTGTGGATTTTTGAAAGCTGAACTGGAGAGAGGGGGAGAGGGAGGGGGATGGGGAGGGGGAGGGAGAAGGGGGAGAGGCAGGGGGAGTGGGAGAGGGAGAGGGAGAGATTTCGTGTTAGAGACAGCTAATTGTACTTCATATCTTCTCAAATTAACCTTTTAAACAACCGCAGAACAGATTTATTCTGCATAACTTGAGAAAGACATGCATGCTTATAATAAGCTAGCTAGAGAAATGTGGAAATGAATAGAAAAGTGTTTATGGCTTAAGTTTCATAAAAAGTGTTCTTCATGGAAGAGTTTTTCATAAAAGAGTTATAGCACAAGTTACAACACAAGTGAATAGAAAAGGGTCATGACACAAGTTCCATGGAAGCAATTCACAACATTTGAAAAGAAAAGGAATTCAGGATAAGTCATGTTGTGCATACTTGTACGGAGTATTTACCGTGTGTAACACTGATGCATAACATGGCTCTCTCTTCCCCCCCTCTCTCTCTCCCTGTCTCTCTCCCTCGCTCTCCTTGTCTCCCTCTCTCCCTCTCTCCCTCACTCTCTCTCCCTCTCTCTCCCTCTTTCCCTTTCTCTTGCTCCATCTCTCTCTCTCTCCCTCTTGCTCTCGCTCTTTCCCTTTCTCTTGCTCCCTCTCTCTCTCTCTCTCCCCCCCCTCTCTCTCCCTCAACCAACTGCACTCGTACTTGCAATATTTACATTCAGCGTCATTGTGCATTTTTAACGTATACAAATTTTCATCTATTTGACGACAGGTGCCTTTTTTAAAACTTTTTTGCGGCTATTTCTTTGCAACATTTTACTTCCAACATTTGTGTCTAGACGGGATAACTTTTCAAAGTCAAATTGTTTTATTTGTAACCAACAGGGCATGTATTTTTGGAGATTGTGGTTGTTTCATATGTGGAATTATGGAACTCTTTCGAGTTTTTTCTTTTTGATAAACCTAGGTCCAGAAGATGCCTACTTAGAGCAAAAAGAAAAGAAATACATTCATAAATAAAAAATCAAAGTTATGGAAAGCAGAAAAAACCATGTTTTCTGGACAAGGTATGTTTAAATTGCAGCGCATGGTGTGGCAACGAGCAATGTATTTTGAATATATATGGCGTAACGAACAAGTCTATGAAGAAACTACTCAATTTAAAGTCTTGTATCAAGAGTTATGAGGCGGTGTGTTGCTTAGAGATCAGATCAGATCCAATTCTGGGTGATCAAAAGATTGACCAAATTGAGAAAGGAGAATAACTCAGTAACAGTTACCTTTGGGGAAAAGTGGTGTGTATATTTATAAATAGATAGACTAGGCTCCTCGTGAAAAATAATAACTTCACTCAAATGCAAAGTTAGATTGATGACTCTGCGTTTGCTTCTTCACAATAACAATCAGTAGGGCTGTAGTTTTTTTCAACTGAACGTGTTGTTTTGGTTTGCACGCTGACCGAAAATCATAAATTATTGTTAATGAAACTAATTAAGTGGTCGATAATGAGCACAACATAATGTAGCAAAACATAATGTAGTGGAGTTAGTTCTACTAAAGTGTCTACGCTTATAATTCAGCAACTCTAATAGCCATGGAACGTGTAGATTCCGTATTCTTAGTTGTGACCTAACAGCAAGCTCAGGTTTTTAGCTCTCAACAATCACTTTCTTTGTTTTTTCACAATCCTTTCTTTGTTTATTGACAATCCTTCCTTTGTTTGTCAACAATCCTTACTATCTTTTCTTTGTTTATTGATAATCCTTTCTATGTTCATTGACCATCTATGTCTATTGACGATCCTTTCTTTTGTTTTGTATTCCAGATTCGACAGGGAGAGTCTTTAGAAGCCGCTTCTGCAAGCAGACAGAGAACATCGGAAGAAGAGGAGAAAATCCGACGATTAGAGTCGTGGAGAATTGAGCTTTCAGGGCTTGAGAAAGCCTTTAATGCATAATAGGAAACATCATCTGTCTTCCATAGGACGGTGGATATGTTCTTCAATTGTTATGGCCGGAAACCGTTTTGCCGATCTTTGTGTTCAAAGCCTATGAGCTTCAAGATTGAGTTTTTGATTCTATTATGTGGGAGACTTTCGAGAGTAACTCTAGCACATAGAAATTGGCATTTTAGTTTTTGTCGAGATCAACAAAAGCTATGCCGCCTGTTTTATTGTTCACATTTATCATTAGGCCAGTAAAGAATGGCAAATTTTGTCCTCCAATTGGGTAGACAAAGTCTGAGTTTTGTTGTTATCTCATGCACTGTGTATGAAGACCAACTACATAGTCTTATGGAGATCATGTACAGATTTGGTCTCGGGAAACTATATACATAGAATCAGGAAGTGTCACGTTTTTCCATGTCTTTTTTCGGCAATGATTGTGGATGTGTTGGATGTGAAATTTATGAATTCCAAGATTTTTTTTGTTGGTATGTCTTCTTTTCTCTCTCCCCCCCCCCCCATGTTGCCTCCAAAGACCCGTGTCGACGGCTTCTAGTAGATTGTTGAACAGTGTGTATATCAGTCTTGAACAGTCGGGTTGAAGTCCTACCATAACCGAATGCTCTATGTTACGCTATGTGTAGTATGTTTGCCGTATGTTGTATGCCCTATGCATGTCGGTTGCTGTGTGTCGTTACTTTTACGTCCAGACAGCGTTACGATGAAACGTCACCCTCAGTATTACAATAAATCATGTATTTGCAGTTTTGCACGATGTTGAAATTAAGAAAATCGCGAGTACTGATTTTAACTTGTGCAGACAGAATCGGATTGCCGTTGATAATCGACCAAAGTCGTTGGTGCCCAAATATTGTGGCGACGTGGCAGGAATGAGTTGGATCCGGATCTGCTAACGACATGAACAGTCGCCGACGGCGAAATTTGACCGTCGATCGAAATTAAGACATCGTCAGAAATTCAAAATGGAACTGACGCGAAATCGAATGCGGATCCGAATCGCGGGTCGACACAAAATCGGGCAGAAGGAAAATAGCACAGGTGCAGTCAGGACTCTTGAGCTTTATAGAAAAAGAGTATGGCTTCACTAGATGATGGTAAACCATTTGAACAAAAATGCATGGGAACAAAAATTGAAAGGCAAAATGAAACTGAAGCACATGGGCAAGAAAAGGCAATGGTTGCGTGAGTGGTAGACTGTGAGGCTATGTAATGGGTGAGTTCTGCTCTCTCTGGTCAAACTTAACACTTTTTAAGTCAACCTGTTCCACCGAGCAAAAAAAGCGGCCAACATCTCCACCAACAAATCCAAAGAAGCTAAAATAACTGATAGTGGAAACCACCAGAAACTGAACAATCAAACAAAAAATGGTAATCATTGCTCGACACATCGTCACTAAATTACGTAACTGACATACAGCACCCTTCCAAATCTCCTAGGGTTTATCTCCACAGGAAAATAACGGCGTAAAAATGATAATAAGCCTTCAAGATGAAACCCAAGTCAAGCCATGCCACAATGGAAAATGACAATTTTGTAGTATTTTTAGGATGCTTCTCTGGCTTCCCACCAATTTATGCGTTCCATAGTTTGAATAGAGGATCGTGGTTGCCTTCAAAAAGGTTTTTTAAATGGAAAACATGACAATGATGAAATTTGTTGAGAAAACGTCGATGTCTTGCTAGCTTTAAAGTTGATATAATGCTGTGACAGGACAGCTACCTTCTTAACAAAATTCGTGCTTCCTAGTGGATTGGTAAATATATCTAGTAGGCCTTTCTTATCACAGGGTACACCGTGAATCGCTATTAGTGTTAATGTTTTTTTAGCCGCTTAAAACATTTTTTTCTCCGTATACACATGTCCGATTGTGGATCTGACGGTTGCGATTGAAAGGTGAGATTTTCAGCTTCCGATTGGCGGTCTCAAATTGAAAATCGGACAAGTTTGTATGGAGAAAAGATGTTTTCAGTTGCGAAAAAATTATTAACACTAATAGCGATGCACGGTGTAGTTTCAATTGAGAAGTTTTTTACCCTCATTTTGAAGGTGAATTGTACGGTTCATACAATCTTTTTTAACACTCAATCAGAATTGACTACTCTATGTTTTGCCACATGGCTCAGTATGAGCACTTTTCTAAACAGTGTATAAAACAATACTACACCGCGAATCGTAATTAGAGAAATGAAAAAATTAGAGTACAAAAACTAAAAAAAACAATTAGAGTAATGAACTCTAATTTATGTGATTGAGCTGTTTCAACTATGAAGTTTACTCTAATTTATTTAAGTACTCTAATTTGACACGCTAATATCCTCTACTGTAAATAAGGTATTCGTACAGAATTTGGCAAAACGTACATTTTATAGTCACTATGACGTTTGCACTACGCGGTTTGTTAAAACGCAGTTACATGATAACGGCCTGTATTAAATCATTATTTTTACTTTTTTACTTAATAGGTACAATTTTGCACGGTCGGAGGTCGTCCGTACTCCACACTATTTAAAACGAACCTATATTATAATTAAAAACGCTAATTAAACTTTACCTTAAATAGAATAATGAAAAAATTAGAATCATTTACTCTATTTCATGTGATTGAGTCGAAATTTCGAGCGACCGAATTAGAGTAATTTACTCTAATTACGATTCGCGGTGTAGTGTATGATTTTGGATTTAAAACAAAAAAAATCACTCAAATTAGAGTGGTTTGTTCTAATGGTGATGACAGTGTACTAACTCGCAACATTTTTACACAAAAGTTTTTCTCTCAAAACAAAAAGACGCATCCCTTTTAACAGTCTTTCTTTATAAATATATTACAGCCAAATCTTTTACCATTTATTCACATACAACGACTTGCCCCAACCACGAACACAAGACAAATTACCCATCGCTATTAGTATTAAGCATTTTTTGGGCAGTCGAAGTACTTTATTTCACAAAACACATTTGCGATTTTTAATCGTGACATTACCATTGAAAGGTAAGGTCGTTACCTTTCAATTTCTTACCTCAAAAGAAAATTCCAATGGCTAAACAAAAAAGGTTAAACTTCTTTTAACTGCCCGCAAAATGTTAAACACTAATATTGATGGGCGGTATATTTCCCAAACAGATCAATGTATCTATCTTACTAAAAACAAAATTCCCATCGAATTATGAGACACTTTCTTGTACGTAAAACATATTTGGTATATGGAACAAATAGTTGTATAACACCATATAACAACGTATTTGATATCAGTCTTACTTGGGCATGTACAAAAACCTGAATATTAATAATTGATAATCTTTCTAATCAACAACAATAGTACTATTATTATTTTACACCTTTCGACAAATGGTACGAGTAGAGAATCGAGCCTTTGAGGTCATGAAAGTCCATATGCAAAAATGCCGGAGAAATACCCATTGATACAAAACCTTGTCCGTTATAGTCAAACAAAAGGCCATCATTTGGATTTCTCTCCCTTTGGACCCGATAACATTGTGAACCGGCACCGCTTGTAATTAAAGGAATGGAACTGCAAAAAGAAGAAGAGTGAAAAAAAAAAAAAAAAATTGAAAACATGGTTTCCTTGTTTGTTTTGCCCCGAAAAACAAAATTTAGTACCATGGTTAGAGGAGTAACATGTTTAGAGGTCATTAAAGGAAAAGAACCTCAAAAAAAGAAAGTGAAAACATCGGCCAAAAAGAAAAAAGACAATGAAAGGCCTCAGGATTTAAATAGGAGCTCTATTTTAAAACAAATAAACTTGTAAACAGGTTTAGGTTTTGAGTAAAAGACAAACCACTTTAATTTCAATACAAGACTCCAGGTAATTGAAGCGGAGAGAGAGAACAACGTATCTAAATAACAGTAAAGAGAATGTAAACAGATAACTGAAAGATCATGAAAAAATCGTGGAAAGACACAACAAAAGAGGTGAAACAGAAATATCCGAAACGTTGAAAATCTCTTGCTTTCTCATCAGATTTTTTTACAACCCCCATTTAATCGGCACTTACTAAAATTCTAGAAAACTCTAAAAAACTCTAAAAAACTAAAAAAAAAACTCTACAAGGAACAAGGAATAAGGAATAAGGAATAAGGAACAAAGAAAATGGAAAAATGAAAAAGAAAAAAAAAAGGAAAGAGGAAAAGGAAAAAGGAGCAAGGAATAAGGAACAAGGAACAAAGAAAAAGGAACAAGGAACAAAGAAAAAAGAAAAAGGGAAAAGGAAACAAGAAATTCCCACCTGTCGGGGCGTTTAATAAACTCCAAAGCATGATCATGACCGTTGACATAGAGATCGACTTCTTGCTCCTAAATTTCGAAAAAAAAAACCACCAAACACAAAAACAAAGTAAATAAATAAAAAGCAAAAAATGTAAGAAATAAAAATAGCTTAAAAATCTCCAAAATTTGCATCAAAAGTCACACCCAATCTGTTCAAGCACCAATGTAAAAAAAAAAGAACAAGGGAATGGAAATTAACGAAGAAAGAATTTTTTGAAGAATGGATCCTAGACAAACGCCAAAGAATGGATATCGACAAAGAAAGTTTCAAAGAACGAATACCAACAAAGAAAGAAACTTTCAAAGAATGGATACTAACTAGAAAACTTAGTATGGATACTAACTAAAAAACTTAGAATGTATACTAACAAATAAACTTACTTCTAAAAGGGGTAGGAGGGATTGAACAAGCTCCACTGTGTCCCCATGGACGCCCACACTACGGATTGGGTGGTGACCAATCACAAGCTTCCAGGTGGCATTGGAGGAGGAAAGAGACGAACGTAGATTCTGTCAAAAAAAACTTTAAAAAGTTAGAAAGACAAAAGCTTACCAACATAAGTTTCCCAAAGTGGAAAAAAATATTCACAACAACAAGGAAAAAGAAAACAAATAACTTTATTTAAATAGGAAAGTTAAAATAACTTCCAATATATTTTACCTCCACGTCTCTCTAACCCACGCCAGGTTCACACTCGGCTATAATTACTAAAACATGGAACACACAATTTTCCAGTTGAATCTATGTAGTCAAAACCACCAGAATATAACATTTTTTGTGAATATGTAACAGCTAAAAAAATTAACAAAACCTTTGAGGACTAACAAACCTTGAGAATTGCCTCAACTTCTTTTTCCTGGGTGTCAAGTCCTGTGAAGTTGAGCACCCCCCAATGGGCATTCACAAACACATTTGTGTCGATGAAAAAAAACTCCGCGGTTGCATTGCAATCATCTGCATTCCGTTTAGTACACGTATTAATATCATCATTGTAATTATTTCTCCTATTAATAATATTATTATTATTGTTAGTATTGTTATTACTATTGATAGTATGCTACAATTGTTAGCATATTCTTATTCATAGTGTTACAAATGAGTATTGTTATTATCATTATCAGTAGTATTATTGGCATAATTCTTATTAGTATCATTATTGTCAAGAAGCGAGCTTAACGACATCATAGTATCAACAAAAAACTTACCACATCGACTGACATTGACTTGTGAGGCGAGGAACTTTAATGGATATAACCTCCATTTGTAAAAGGGGGGCACTATTGACTTAGTCCTTGTGCTCTGATTTTCATCGCCAGAGTGGATATTCTAAGCATGGATACAAAATGCCAAAAATACTAATCCACACTAAAAGGCGTGCGGCATGTAAGATGTGTGACTCCCATGATGTTAGATCCACTTAAATTTTCAAATAACCATAAGAGTATACTTAGTTTATAGCCAGTGTGATACACGATAATATTATAGACTTGTACCAAATGTAAGATGCCACTAGGGAGAGAGAATTCACCTCCAGGAATGGGGCAAACATTTCGACGGAAGGAGTAGTTTCTCTCACAGTGCCATCGTGGGTCACGAAGTTTCAAAGCAGGATTGGTTTGGAGGGCTGCGATCTGAACGTAGTCGTGATTCCCAAGAACTGCACATGGTCCATGTTTTAATATATAGTCCATTTACGAATCTGTAGTCCATGTATGAACATATAATGTATCGTCCGTTCATGAACGTACAGTTCATGTATGAATGTATAGTCCATGTATGGATGCATAGTCCATGCATGAATGTCTAGTCTATGTGCAACTGTATTGTCCGTATATGAATGTACAGTCCATATACGAACACATAATGTTTAGTCCATACATGAACGTACAGTTCATGCATGAATGTATAATATATGTATGACTGTATTGTTCGTACATGAATGTAAAGTCCATGTATGGATGCATAATATGGATGTATGAATGTATGAATATGCGGATGTGTGGATGATAGATGAATGAAGTATGGATGCATGTTCGCTTGAATTGACATGGTGTATGGATGTACGGAGACTGGATGTACAGAAGTATGGAGGTATGAATGTACAGATGCATAGAGGTATGGATATGGATGGATAAACAATGTTGTATGTTTGTATGGACAGTGTCGTCAGACCTCAAGTCAATAACAATGTGACTAAGTACTATCACCTGCTATGCAAGTCTCAAACAATTCTTTAACTTTCCTCTGGGGACAAGTTGCAAATTCTATTTTTACCGATTCGCTTATCCAGCATATCACCCAAAAAGTAAAATACGGAGAATAAAACTGCAAGTCAACAACAATTGGAAACACATTCCACTTGCTAAGCTTCGTGTTGCAGCCATACTTCCTTGTCTTCTGTACTTTAATCAGGAAAAAGAGTATCAAATGTTCTTTGGTTACACAAAAAAGTCCTTCGATTGAACTAAGATTTACAAACTGACACGTTCAAAGATTTACAGAGTAACATAGTGAAAAATACATAATGAAAAATGTACTCACCAGCATACCACAATGTCTGGAGGCTTCGAGCCGTATATATACTGGTGAAAGATCGCTCAAATGTAGGATCGTCGAGGCTACTGAGGCCACTCTCGTAGAAGTTATCTCCAGTCGAAATCACAAAATTGACATTTAATTGTTCTGCAACAACACCCATCTATAATTTGCAATGGATATCTTTAGCATCTCAGACCTACCAATCTGAAAAAGGTCAATGTTACTTTCTTGAGCACACATTACATAGATTCATTAGCACAGTGAATTGAAGAAAATAAAACTAAACCATCGGAAAAGTAAGGCTGTGATGGAAGCCGTTGATTTTCTTACAATCGTTTTGGAAACAAATTCTGCCTTCATTTCCTCAGAAAATTGTCTTATCACCTTTAAAACGTATGGAGCTTGACAGACACATGTGACTCGCATTAGTTTCATAAGATTATCTCTCAGCCTTTTCAAAAGCTTCAACAATGAACAGGGAACCTAAAAACACAAAAGCTTTTTTCTCTTACGAGTGTCAAATCACAGCTGTCACAAGACAGCACGTGAAAATTCAATTTCTTCATGTATATAGAGAAAGAAAATGATTCTTATTGATACATCAAGAAATCTACATTTGCACTTGACATAAAGCAACATCACATCAACAAAAACAAAACAAAAAATAATAACTGAATTGCCAAAAAACCACACCGTCAAATACTTGATAAAATCCATCACTTTTCAACGGCAAAAACTAGAGAGGATGGAGAAAACTTACGGCATCTGCAACAAGTGACTGATTATTTGTCCCTTCTCTGCCCCAATCTCCAATTACTAGAAATTTGAGAGGTGCTTTCGCCATTAAGGGTCCTTCCACACGAGATTTATGGCCAAGTGTGAAAATCAAAAGGAGACCAATGGAGAAACCAACTAATACAAGTCCCAAAATTTTGATGGCCTCCAACCATGGCTTCTGACGGTGTGACGCCTGTGGCCATAGGGAAAAAATAAGATGAGTTAGATGCAAAAAACATAAAACCTATTTATTACAGACACTCAAGGAAAAACATACATTGTCAACCACAATTAATGTGGACAATTTAAACCATGGCCGACAAAGTTCATAAATGGGAATCTCCTCTTCACCACAGACTAACATTGCACCTTACAAATCTATTAGAGTTAGTGATTTATTAGCGTTAACGGGGATTTTGTATCTTAACTACATTGCGTATTAGAGTCAGTGAATTATTAGCGTTGAAGCGGGTTTAGTATTAATAGCCGGAATTGTGTTTTGCCACGCGGCACATTATGGGACTCTTAACCAAACAGTGTTATCCACACAATTTGGTCAAAAAATTATGCACCCAAATTAGTGTTATAAACACTAATACTGATGTAAGCTGTACTTTCCAGACTGCTCACCACTACTAGTGTGGAGTCATTTAAACGCCTTTTATTGTGTGCTAAACCCATACCAATATAGTCAGTCATCAATTTTACGTGCATTCGACATTAATCCAAACTTATTGCTTTTTTTTTCGTGTGTAGATAAATTATCGAAAACGTTTGAATAGATCTTTATTTGGAATACAGGATATTTGATTAGCAGACAAACCAGACACAGCTCAAATGTGAGAAGAGTTATTTGTGGTTAATCCATATTATACGCGTATTATATATGGGGAATAATATGGGGAATCACAACATTCCCAATTGTTTTCGGACATTTGAAATGTGGATAAAACCTAAATGGTGACCAATTTGCAAGAAAAACGGACGAAGTTTGTGCATCTCTCCATGCACAAATGATAATTACCTCTTTTGGGTACAAAAAAACCCAAAAAAAAACATTTTTACATAGATAATGAAAGCGGATTTGGTATCAACAACACTAAATTGTGTTCCACGACGTGGGTCACTTAACCAAATAGTGTTATCGACACCAATTTATGATTTTGGGTAAAACAAACACGCCCTCAAATTAGAATGGTTAACTCTAAGCGATAAAAGGTGTACGCACCCAACTTCGCACATTATTAGTGTGGATTCGTTTCAACAAAAAAGTGTGCTAAATCCGTACCAATGTAGACATTTTTTCTACAACAGGTGCATTCCACACTAATTCATGATTTATACTCTCTTTTTGTATGTATGGATAAATCATCAAAAAAAAATAACATTTGAATAGGATATTTTTTAGAAAAAATGGGTGTTTGTCATGAAACTTAAACGAGGCGCAATTTCCTAAAAGCCTACAAAAAGACGTCCGTTGTGCTTTTGTTTAAGATTTTTCAAGATTTTTTAGGGTAAGTTACGATTTTGAGGAATTGGGCTTAAATAAACTAGCATATTTTTACATAAAAAATGCAAGAAATACCAAGTAAAAAGCTTGCAGAAATTTCCAAAAAAAGTCTCCAAAAAGAAGGATTAGACAAGCAGATAAATAAAAAATAAACAGGAAAAGATCGAATGAGCTTTAAAATATCAAGACCTGCCCAGCTCAGAAAAACATGATAAATAATAAAATATTATTATTACAGTAACTTGCCTGTCCAGAAGTGAGTCCTACGGCTTCGCCTTCCCTTTCAATACCATCCATGGCTTTTTCTCGAACGAGGAGTGCCAAAGATTCGGGATATCGTGTATCGCTATTAATGTTAATGTTTTTTTCGCCACTTAAAACATCTTTTCTCCGTACATACTTGTCGGATTGTTGAACTGACGGTGGCGATTGAAAGGTATGATTCTCAGCTTCCGATTGGCGGTCTCAAATTGAAAATCGGACAAGTGTGTACGGAGAAAAGATGCTTAAAGTGGCGGAAAATAGTAACGCTAATAGCAATAAGTCAATAACACGGTGTACTGTACCTGCGAGGAAGCAGTGTCAAAAAGTACGAAGTGCAAAGAATCGTAAAAAGTACAAACAATCATTCATAAATTACAAACATTTTGCGTGCGGTATGCTTCATGCCGATTGGCACAAATTGTACGAATCTCCGATATTCGCGGATTTTCATGGCACAAATGGTCGAATCAGAGTCAAATTCGCTAGTAACTGCTTTGTTTTTGGCTTTTTTCAAACTCTCCACCTTGTGATCCGTATTTTTTCTAGCATCGAATGGTGTATTTGAGCGTACGGTATTTGTACGGTATGCCTTTGTGTCTGATCCTTGAAAGATTTGAGTGCTAGAGATCGTACGTTCGTACAGCTACGTGATCAGATACGCAATTATTGACAACAGAATTTTGTACAGATGTACTTGACACTGATTCACTTTACACTTTACTGTAAGTCAAAATGTTTGTTTACCTCCTATGGATGAAATTAAGTGTCAGGATATGACCACGTGTACTTCGCAAGGTCTGTGACTTGAGCGACACGTTTGCGACCTTCAACGACAGATAAACTAGCCTTATCCATCTCTTGTCCTTCATGTAAAACACTAAAACCACACTTCTCTTTTGGACAACCACCGACTCTTGGATTCCAAATCTTTCACGGTTACAGCTCGTGACCTCGTCCTTTTACAGTTAAGCGTATCTGTGGCAGATTTATAAAGGGAATTGATCATGACAGTGACTGTTTTGGTTGCGCACAGTCACTTACGTCATTTTGTCAAAAAACAAACGTTTGAAGTACCATTGGTACAAATAAAGTAACGTTGAGTATAAATTTGACGGTCAATCGGTTGGACATCTTTGACTTTCATACTATTGTTTCAACCGCTTAAAATTTTGTCGCGCTTGCGAACTTGCGAGCGTCGACCGTCATAATAAAATCAGCAATTCACACGGCCGGCGAACGTTCACGGTAACAAAACTGCGACGACCACATGTAAATAAAATGGTTGCAGACAGTAACTTTTTGTCGTTTTGTGAACTCCACGGTGAGAGCACTTAGCCGCAAAATTGAAATTGAATCGTCTAAGTGTTACATTGAACTTAGACGCAAAGTGAAACGAAACCTATTGAAACTGAAAGTACTATAAGTCTCGTACGTAAATATTATAACGCACGAAACGAAATAAACTTTTAGAATAAAACGAACCGGCGTAAAAATATCATTTGAAATTAAATGAAAAAAATGAGCGTCGTCACGCGCGACGAAATCGAGCCACGCTATTTACGAATCAACATACTTACATTGACAAGATTGTAGCAGGATCAGCCGTACAAAGGTTTTGCCGCTTTGTTGTACACATAAATTACACCGCGAATTGTAATTAGAGTAATGAAAAAATTAGAGTAAAAAAGCCAAAAAAAACAATTAGAGTAATTGACGCTAATTTATGTGATAGAGCTTTTCTAACTATGAAGTTTACTCTAATTTATTTAGTTATGCTATATTGGGTTATGTCGGCGATAATTATGAACACTAAATTACGTAGACGTACAAAATGTGTCAGTCCGGTATTGTGTTGACGTCATTATGACGCTAATAATATTTGTCGCATTGAATGTCAGTTAATATTCACACTGACGACGATGCTGTCGACGGACGAGAGTTATGCGAACAGCTTTTTTTCGATGTGATTGATTTTTTTGTTTAGTGCGATTTCACGTGCGAGCGCGATTCTATTAAATCATTATTTGTACCTTTCTACTTATAAAAGTATAATTTTGCACGGTCAGACGTCGTCCGTACTCCACACTATTTAAAAATAACCTATATTAGAATTTTTTACGCTAATTAAACCTCACCTAAATTAGAATAATGAAAAAATTAGAATCGATTACTCTATTTGATGTGATAGAGTCGAAATTTCGAGCGACCGAATTAGAGTAATTTACTCTAATTACGATTCGCGGTGTACTTCCGCGGACGAAAAAAACGCGTCACGCTATTACGAATCAACATACATTGACAGCGAAATGTTAGGATATTGGGCGAATCGGCATCGGCCGAAATCGTGCAGTCAAATTTTTTTTCGGTTCGCGTCAGTTATGTTTTGTTTCGTTCGGTACTGTACTTTTGTGTCGGTTCGGTTTGGTGCGAGCGCCGACCGGTATTCATTTGTTCGAGTCGCACGCTGGTCGATTGCGAGGAAATGTTGATCAGATACGCAATTATTGACAACAGAATTTTGTACAGATGTACTTGACACTGATTCACTTTACACTTTACTGCAAGTCAAAATGTTTGTTTACCTCCTATGGATGAATTAAGTGTCAGGATATGACCAAGTGTACTTCGCAAGGTCTGTGACTTGAGCGACACATTTGCGACCTTCAACGACAGATAAACTAGCCTTATCCATCTCTTGTCCTTCATGCATAGTTGTCCCGTGCGCATAATACGCACGAAACGAAGGAGCGAATACTACGCACGATACGCATTTAACGATGAAAAAAATGTTATAAAATGCGTACCTACCGATGTACCAGTACATTTCCGTACATTTTTTGATTTTTGAAAGTTTCACATTTCAAATTTTCGATACGGCATACGCAGAAAAAGAGTGAAGTGAAAAAACCAGCGACGCGGCAACCACGGCGCTCAACCAGCAACCAGGCTGCCGAACAAGCGACCAAGCTGCTTCATCGCTGGTTGTTAATCACCGCTGAACTACTATAGGGACCAGCGACCAGGCTGCATCGTCGCTGATTCAACATGGCCTTATTATAAAATGTCAATAATGAAAAACTTCAAGTTCACATGGAAGAAAATAAAAACCATCTTTCTATTGACTTGCGAATGTTACACCATACCAACAATGAAAAATGACAGGTTCACATTAAAGCACAAAAAAATCATCTTTCCATTAATTTGTAGGACATGGTTTTGTTTTCACATTAAAATTATCTCATCTCGTTGCAGGCAGTGACAAGACATCTCTCCTTTATCTCTCCTTATTGGAAATCTCTTTACTCCAAATCTAGGTCAAACATGTCATCTAGAAAAACCTCCTCCCCTTCCTCCCCTACCTCCCCTTCCTCTTCCTCCCATGCTACCATGGCCTCTTCATAACTAATATCTCTGGTCTTCTGTAACAATCTAAGATTGCTAAAGACCCATACCAGATCTTGGGCCCTATTAGCTGTGAGCCTGTTTCTTTTCTTAGAGTGAATATGGTCATAGGTTGACCAATTCCTCTCACATGCGTTGGCAACTGAGCATTGGGCGAGGATTCTAATTGCTACCTTCTGCAAGATCGGGGTGACACCTCCAAACTCCTTCCACCATTTCCACCCTGGCATCTTCCTAGCACAAGCTTTCGTTACATCCCTTCCAAAAACACCCCCGAAATCTCTATATTTAGACAGCTCAATGCGGGCCTCTGTCTGCTCCTCCACGTTTGGTAACATTTTTTCAAGCATTGTCTCAAAGCCTTCCATTATTATCGCATTTTTATTCTGCCCATAGGTAGCACTTTGGTACTCGGGATCGAGTACAAAGCCGGCGGCATACATGGGACTTTGGGCCATCTCCCATCTGCTCGTGAACGATGTCTTCAGTTCTTCCAATACCTGTAGGGCTTCATAATTTCTTTCACCTCCATCGATGGATAACTTATGCAAAAACTGACCAACGGTATAAAAACCATAATAAACCTTTCCCACGTTCAGGGCCCCTTTGTCACACTCCCTCATTAGCCGCACCACCGGCTTTGAAACTGCCACATCCTCCGTCACTCTCGTCCAAAACGTTGGGCTCAAAATGTGATCTTTAATCTTTAGCCCCTCGATCTTGTATGCAGCCTTACCCATCCACTGCTTGTAACTATCATCAAACATTAAGCACTCCAAGTTGTCCTTCACTTGTAAAAATCTTTGGAGCATGATGAAATTTGTCGCAAACCTCGTCTCTCCACGTTTCAATAGCCGAAGTGCAGAGATTTTGTTGAACATGGCAGAACTCATGTTATGATTGGTAATAAATTTCAGCACCTCTTTTCCCTCTCAGGTGTTGAAATAAATGGTAACTTGCCCCAATCCTCCAACAATAAGTCCAAAACGTGGGCAGCGCATGGCGTCCAGGTGATCGAATGGTATTTACTCACGAGCAACGAATGGTATTTACTCACGAGTAGCGAGGCTGCAGCCTTATCCACAGGGGCATAATCTGTCACAACTTGCACCACATTCTCGACCCCTACCGCAAGAACTCCCTTCTTTAACACATTACAAACGTAATGAGCATCCTTAATTTGCCCACTAGTGTCTTCCGCCGTGAGAAACATGTCACCCTTGGGGGTGACAGCTAGAATGTTAATGAGAGGCGTGTCATCAACTGCTGTCCATCCATCTGATGTGATCGAGGCACCAGTGGCTTCTAACGTCTCCATGTAGCTCCCCAAGTCTTGTTTTATTGTTGCCTTTGTCTCTGCCAAGAGACGAGTTCTCATGGCATTCCGGTGAGGTAACTTGTAAGAACCCCCTATCTCCCCGATCTTCTTCACTGCTGCCTTAAAATAGGGGTCATCTAATAGTCGGAACGGCAAGCCGTTGGCAAAGAAAGCCTTAGCCCATGCTACATCTACCTCTTTCTTGTTATGCCTATGAAATAATTTTGTTATTTTTGTTTGAACATATTGCACCTTACTGCTCTGGCTAAATCCACCAGGACACTCGGTGAGATCATCCAAATCAGATATTACACGTTTCTGAGAGCCATGAGAAGTTCTCTCGGTTTCCGATGCAGTAAACTCCTCTTTCACCTCATCTGGACATAAATGGCAAGCTCTAATTCCTCCGCTCTTCACATTCCCAAGAAGGTGGTTTCTAATCCTTGTTGCTTGACCATTGTATTCAAAGTTGCAGTAGATACAGATACATATTCGGTTGTTTCCAAGTAGCCCTCCGTCTGGAGCCTTAACATGCTCCCACTCTATTCCGCGAGTTCTAGGCATGGATGCTTATGGTGAGGTCCGCGAAAGCTTCGAAGGCGGTTCCAATGGTACCTTTAGTGGCCGCTTCTATTGCATCTTCAATGGCAAATTCCTGTTTCGAGATGTCCTTTCTAAACAAATTCAAACTTCGGCCGCGGAATTAGGGCAACGTCTCTTTTTTAAAAATTCCGTACATTTTTCCGTACAGCGAAATTTAAACGAATTTTACGAAATATAAAAAATTCGCGATTACTACGTAGTTTTCGGAAAAAAGTCCAAATCCGTACGAATAGGACAACTATGCTGCAAAGGGAGCAAGATTAACAATCTTTGTCAGATTGTTAATCCAACGGTTGCGATTGAATGCGGGATTCCCACACTCCGGTTGGCTGTCTCCAAAACAGAATCGGATATGTGTGAATTGAAGATTGGGTGTATTGAAGATGATTTTTAGGGATTTTTGTGAAGTTCGTGACCTTGCTTCTTTCTCCAAAACAGGTTTCCATCAACACTAATTGATTTTCATTCGACAAAAAGATGACAAAAATATAACAAACGGAGAAGGAAGCTTCAAATTTCCTTAATAAACTGACATGCAAAATTACGTAAAAGGACAAATAGTAAAATTAAACGTCTAAAACATCGGTTTTTGTATAAACATAATATGGCAAATTCCGATTATTTCAATATTTCCTGTTATTTGCCAAAAAGTTTCAAAAGAAATAGTAATCATTGTTGATGAAGATTCGAACAACAAGACGAAAAGAAATCGTCTAGTCTGCTTAATTTTGCAAATTTGATTTTGGATGTACACGCCAAAAAATTTAAGCTGAACTATTTTTCTGCTTCAATCTAACCGTAAAATATACACAAAAATCCCCTCTCCCCTCCCTCCCTCTCCTCCCCTTCCTTCATTTCCTGGCCACGTTATTTGTAGAGATTTCTAACCGGGGACGATTTTTCGCCCAAAAAATTCCCATC
Organism: Zygnema cylindricum; assembly: GCA_037447655.1. NCBI lineage: Eukaryota > Viridiplantae > Streptophyta > Zygnematophyceae > Zygnematales > Zygnemataceae > Zygnema > Zygnema cylindricum. The sequence goes on from JBBHKE010003173.1 coordinate 119,933, forward strand.
CATTCTTATAACCATATAATCCATTTTAAAGTTTCGAAAAACTGTCAAAACTTTTAATTTTTTTTTCGAACATTTTTTTTTGCAAATTACGAGGATCGATAGCCAAAAAAAGTTAGTTGGTATCGAAAAAAACCTTACGACTTTTCTTTTAAACACTATTTTAGTTTCTTTTCTTCAAAAAAAATAAACCTACAAAATTAATTTTTCCTTATCTACATTTCCTGGAAGTGCCACGTTTTCGCACTCTAATTTCGAGTTAAGAGAAAAAAAAAAAAACAAGAAAATAAAAGAAAAAAAAAAACTAGTAATCAACACCCTTAGGAAGTACTATTGTACGGAGAACTTTATAATGATCTTCGGAAGTTCCGGAAGCTGCCGCCACCTGTCTCAAAAAACGACAAAATTAAAACCTCAAAATTAAAACCCTAAAACTAAACCCTAAAATAAAACTAACACCCCAAAAAATATGGACTCCCAAGGCCCAAAATTCGGAAACCTAAATATTAAACTCAACAAAACAAAAATCTAAAAATTAAGACTCTGGAAAAGTTAAACACCGAAAAATCGAAAGCCAAAAAGAAAAATCCAAACCAAATACCACAACCTGAAAATTCAAAACCTTAAAAGATTCCAAATTTCAAAAATCATCAGGAAAGTAAAATATAAAAGAAATTAAGGTATAAGTTTATAAAGCGTGCAATAAACTGCGACCCAGAATGGAAAGGCAATGGATCTCTCCCTCTCCGTCCCACTCCCCCTCCTTCCCCCTCCCTGACTCTATATAAATTTGTAAAGTGCGCACTTAAGCTACTCAAGCGTATATACAATATATATGTGTGTGTATATATACACACACATATACGTGCGTCTACATATATATTATATAAGCATAACTATGCCCATAGAAATGTGTTATATACATACACACATGATATGCGATGGTTGAAAAAACCTGCAAAAGTATAGAACAATGAACAAAAGTCGAAAAACAATAAACAAAAAAGGTTAAAGAAAAGGGGAAAACCTACCTGCAAATGCAGCCCAGGGTGGTCGACCAACAGGCTTCTGACAGCTGGCAGGTGGCAAAACCCTAACGCCTCCACCATTAATAGTGTGACCACCCGCCATTGGCCCGTAGTGAAGGGAGGGAGAGCCTCTCGAAAGGAAAACGTGGCGATAAGTTGACCCTGTTTTTTTTTTTAAATTCGCACACACACACACACACACACACGCACACACACACACAAGAAAGAAAATGAAAAAAAAAAAAACACGATCCAGGAAATCTACAAGAAAACCCTACAATACCTCAATTGTATTTCAACATTATTCCTATCTTCTCTAAATGTTGTAAATGAAAATACCAAAGAAACTCCTTTTTTCATACCTGATTTGAGATTCACCGAACTATATTCTGTACTTTAGCTTTTGTCTCCTAGTACTTTATATTACACTGCCAATTTTTAACAATGTTGATCCAGTCTAATTCGAGTGAGTGTGTTTTTAGCCGCAAAACACAAATTAGTGTCACTAACAATATTTAGATAAGACCCAAACCATAAATTAGTGTTACTAACATTACTTAGATAAGTGATCCATAATTAGCCATCTCTCAAGACATAATATAGTGTTGCTAATTATGATTGTGTAAAAGCTGCCGATACACAACACTTCTTGTAACCATATATGTAGGAATACACTCCACAAAGACATTAAAAAAATTAGGAGAGAACTACACTTTGAAAGCGTGCTATTACAAGAGTAATAATCTGTACGCTGAGATTACGAGGCTGCAAATTTGTAAAGGAGTTTTTTTAATATTTTCCATTATTTTATAGTTTTTGTGTTTTGTAAAGTCTTCTCTATATAGTTTCATGAAGACTTGACACGGTTAACAACTAACATGTTTTCCCATATCGTTGCCTTATGGTCAAATAAAAACTTGGAAAATTGTAACCTGACAAGGTTTTAAGTTCAAATGATATTTACCCTTATTTGATTGTATTTTGTTGTTTTTTCACATATTTATTATTTGTTTCTGACCATTATGCTCTTTCTCAAATAGTTTCAGGGAATTGCTTCGTGATTATATTCCAATTTTGCGGGTTAGTTTAATGCCAACATGTGATTTCACAGTGGAGCTCGATTCCAATTTTGCGGGTAAGTTTAAGGCCAACATGTGCTTTCACAGTGATGCTCACGTCGTGTGAATTGTTGTCATTTTTACGACGGTCGACGTTCGCAAGCGCGACACTTTTTTAACTGGTTGTTACAATATTTCCCAAGTCAAACTTGTTCAACGGATTGACCGTCAAATCTAAACTCAACGGTACGTAACTTGTACTAATGTGTACTTAAAATATACAAATTTTGACAAGCTGAAGCAACTACCTTCGCGCAACAAAAATTGTCACTGCGATTAGCAATTCCCTATTTTTAAATAAGATTTTATCAAAACCTGATTTGTATTAGATGGGTGGTGAATGTTGCAACTTGATTCGCCATTAGAAGTAGTACCAATATTGTAGTTGAATGATTTGACTTGGGTACCTTATTTTATTTGACCTCTGAACACAAGATAACGCTATTAATTGTAATTGTTTTGCTTTTAACTCTCATTTGGTGAGCGGTTACTTAGGGTAACGTTCCATCAGACGAAAAGTGGGGAAGTTTACAGAAATCCGCAACTATCCGTACCAAATCGTACCAGTTATTTTGTTTTTATACGAAAAACAACATTACAGAGAATCTTGCCAATACTCTCCGAAGGTATGAGAGGTAATATTGACCGTCGGATGTTCATCTACGAGGCGTTCGCTTCATTTTTCTCTATAACTGTCAACCCACCTCGAAGAGGTGTTGGTAGATACGGAAAAAAAAAAATCGTGACACACAAGACGATTAAGCTACGTGTTATGATGCATAACCAACGAAAAATCACAAGATTTACACATGACACGTGCTTTCCAAAATATAACCAAAAATAAAAATGTAATTTCGTTACATTCTTTCGTCACGCTATTTTTGGTAACTTTTGTTTGTCACACTATTTTTCTTAAAGGACTTTCGTTATGTTGGAAAACAGAAACCCTAAAAAATGAGCTGGCGTAAAGACTGGCGTCTACAAAAAGTATAAAAGTTCTGTCGTATGATGAATCGTAACGCAGATACATGGTACGCAAGTGAAGATTTGAAGTTTAGTTTGTCGGTGCTAAAAATCTGAAATATATTCAATATCGGATCCTAGCTTGCGTGGCGCCGATCAATTTAGAACACGTGGTTTACAGACTCTACGTGATGGAACATCAACTCAATCAACCCGGTCTGTAGAGTTGGCCGTACGATTACAGAAAACGTATGATGGAACTTCACCCTTACTGTACTGTCCCCGTCATACCTATTCTTGATAAGAGTTGAAAACATAAAGTTACACCCCACGATGTAAGTTTCTAAACGGTAATAGCGGCTCACAGTCCACTCTATTTCGAGGGAAAGCATATGAAAAAGAAAAATTAGTATCCTCAAAAATCCCGGCACGGGATCCTTCAAAAAATCCTAAAATGAGGAAACTTTAAAGAAACCCCCAAATAAAACCCTAAAAAATCCAGAGGGATATGAGCTAAAACTTCGAAGAAACGGCCAAATAAATTGATAAAATAAAACCTCAAAAATCGAAGAGAGAGGGGAGGGGAGGGGAGGGGAGGGGAGGGGAGGGGAGGGGAGGGGAGGGGAGGGGAGGGGAGGGGAGGGGAGGGGAGGGAGGGAGGGGAGGGGGAGTGAGGGAGGGAGGGAGGGAGAGGGAGGGAGGGAGGGAGGGGGGGGGGGAGGGAGGGAGGGAGGGAGGGAGGGAGGGAGGGAGGGAGGGAGGGAGGGAGGGAGGGGGAGAGAGAGAGAGAGGGAGGGAGGGAGAGAGAGGGAGAGAGAGAGAGAGAGAGAGAGAGAGAGAGAGAGAAGAGAGAGAGAGAGAGCTCTCGAGCTCTCCGAAACTTTATGAGCGAAATCCTTCATCTTAAGAAAACCTACCAAAGCAATCCCAACCGTCAAAATTGCCCTCAGTAGCCAAAACGCTTCACCTAAAACATTTCAGGAACCCACAAATAAACCCTACAGAACACCTCAAAAAACCCCAAAAAACCCAGAGAAAACCCCATATAAACCCTAGAACAACCTACCAAAGCGATCTGAACAGTAGAAATTGCCGTTGGGAGTCGAAGCAACTGTGCCACATCGGGCAGCGCCCGACCGATACTTTCCGAGAAGGTTCTGAGAATCTGCAGAGAAACCGCTCCCTCAGAAGACTGGGAAACAGGAAACTGAGGTACATAGACACGACCGTTGATTTCAACGGAGGACTGATTTTGATGAGAGGATTTTTTAGGGTTTTCTAGGCCGTAAATGAACGCCATGGATTGGGCCGAAACCCACTCTTCCAACGCCGTCCACATCATTCCGAAAGAGGAAATCTGCAATTTTGAAACAGAAAAAAAATAAAAGAACATAGAAAATAAAAAAAAATGAAAGCATGAACATGGGGTACTTCCACACTAACTCAGGTTTCATTTGGAAAAGATATACACATATACATACACATAGACTACATTCACTATACAGACTGACGATATGTACAATACATATTTTATATATGTATATATACACATATAATACATATATATACATGCACATTTATACATATGCATATAAACATATCTATATATACATGCATATACATAAATGTGTATATACATATACATATAAATAGACATACAAATAAACATATACTAAAGCCACTCTCATTCAGGAGTCACATAGAAAATAATATAACCAACAAAGGATCCTCATTTGTTTTTGGAAAAGAATTGAAGAAAAAATAAAATTATCTTCAGTGAGCCCTTAGCATCTTTAATAACTATCGTAAATTTTAAAGAACCATTTGAAGCGATTAAAATGGGATCTAAAGGGGGTAATAGTCTCCTTCTTACCCCAAGTTTAAATCCTTTGGGAGGTTCGTCCAGCCATGGATTCGCCTTCAAATGCCCTCCCTCCATGGCCTCCCTCAGAGACATGTTCCCAGCATCTTTTCCGAGCAATCTCGCCTTCCCTGTCCTCGCTCTTTCTCCTTCCTTCTGCCTCTCCTTCTCCTTCTCTTTCTCTTTATCCGACTCCTTCCCCCTTCCCTTCCCCCTCTCCTTCTCACTCTCCTCCCTCTCCGTCATCTCCTTCTCCAACTCACGGTCTTTATCCCTCTCTTGACCCTTTTCCTTCTTCTTCCCCCCATCATTTTCGTTCCCTGTCTCCCTCTCCGTCTCCCTCTCCTTCTTGGCTTCATTGACCTCCTCCTCTGTCTTCTCCTCTCTCCTATCCTCTGTCTTCTCCTCTCTCCTCTCCTCCGTCTCCTCTCTCGACGTCACGGTCGCTCCCTTCTGTTTCCCTTCCTCCTTCTCCTCCTCCCCATCCTTTTTGAAGACCCCATAACCATCACTGTTTAGACACAAAATCGAGGAACTTTCTGGGGGAGGGGCGATTTCCGGGACTGTGACTTGTGCTGACGTCTTCATTTCCTGTGCTGACGTCAGCATTTGATCTGAAAGAGAAAAAAAAAAGAAAAAACACAGTTTGTGGGATCCGTCAGAAATCAAAAAAGAAAAAAAGGAAAGTCTTTCTCATCTGACTCTCAACGTAAGGTCGTAACTTTCAGACAAGCACCCAAAAAGGCATAAAAACCCTAAATATAGGAATAATATACACTATTCACAATACACTATACAAATATATATATATATATATATATATATATATATATATATATATTGCTTTAGAATAAGATCCTTTCTTTCATTTCACAAAACCATTAAACCAGAACCCCATCTCCCAAATAATACCATTTCCCACAAAACCTAAATATCCCAATTTCCCAAAATACCAATTCCCTACAAAACCTAATTTCACAAAAAACCCAATTTCCCAAAAAACCCAATTTCCCAAAAAACCCAATTTCTCAAAAAACCCTATTTCTCAAAAACCCTATTTCCCAAAACACCCGATTTCCCAAAAAACCAATTTCCCACAAAACCCTCATCCGTACCTAGGCCAGAATACGGACCACCTTCGTTTCCATGCGAAATTGCCATTGCTCTCGCCATCGCTTTCAAAGCCTTCATTCTCTCTATTTTCATCTCCACCCTCCCCATCCCCTCCATCGCTCTCTCCAACCCCCCTCCTCCCACCCCTCCTTCCATCCCTCCTTTTGTCCCTCTCTCATTCCCTTCCAAAGAGACACCTCCTCCCCCCACCTCCTCTCCTCCCTCCCCCTCCACCCCCCGCCTCCCACCCTCCACGCTCCCTTCTCCCTCTCCCCCCCATCCCTTGCACCTGTCCCATATCTCCCCTCCCTCCTCTCCAAACATTCTCTCCTCTCCCCCTAATCCGTCCCCTGCCTGTCTCCTCCTCCCTCTCTCTCTCTCCCTCTCCCTCTACCCCCCCATCTCCTAACCCTAAAGCTGAATGGGCTCTCCTTATTGGAGCTAAAACCACATATTCCGCTAATTCTCCTCCCTCCTCATCCTTCCAGGAGACTTTTCTTACCAGTTTCTCTCCCTCCCTCCCCCCCCTTATGGCGGATTTTAGAGACCCGGTGGAGTGGAGAGAGTGAGATTTGTAAAGTGAATTCCCACTCTTCTTATCACTCTCCTTCCCTTCGCCCCTTTCACACCCACTACCGATTCCTCCACTCCCTTTCCTATCCTCCTCCTTCTCTGCCTGTAACCTCTGCCATACTTCCTCCAATCCCAACGACGCTTGTCCTCCTCCTCCCTCTCCCTCTCCTCCTCCCTGTCCCCCTCCATGTCCCTCTCTCCCTCTCTCCTTAAATCCCCCTCCTCCAACTCCTCCTTCTTCCCCTCCTCTCCCCACCGGTCTCACAATCCCAAAATTGTAATCGTCTCCCGACCCTCCCATATGAGACAAAACTCCTCCCATATGAGACAAACCTCCTCCGGAAGGCGACAAAATCCCTCCCCTATGAGTTGAATCGCCGACCGTATAAGACGAAGCAGAATCGGATCTCGTCGCAAAGCGAGGCGACACCGAATCTGTCGGCGAATCAGAGAGCAGCGCTCCCCAGAATGCTGCTGAAACGCCGCCAGCTGGCGACGTGACGGCCCGACCAATCAGATTCTGCCGATGTCTCCCGGATTTTGTCACTTTGTGGGAGGGAGGAGGAGAGCGATTGGGAGACTGGATGTGAGGGCTACAATTGGGGGAGGTGGTAAGAGGAGTCCCGTCGGGAGACCTTTGGGGAGAAATAGGAGGTCTATTATGGTGAAAATGGGAAGAAGAAGGTTGAGAAACGGTTCTCGTCGGTGGTCGATTTTGCCAAAACGAGGCTCCTTGGTTAAAAGTTTGACTTTTATATAAGATTTTCGAGTTTAAAACTTGCGAAGAAAATCGGCTATTATGAGATTGACATAAGGAAGAAGGAGAAGGAGAGGGAGAGGAGGTCAATTTCAAGGTTCCGGAGTTTTCGCGATTTGCAAAGAGGTTCGAGGGAGAGGAGGAGGAGGGAGAGGAGGAAGAGGAGGAGAGTCGAATTTGAGAAGGAGAGACAGATTGAGAAAACGGTTTTTCTGTTTCTTCTACGGTTTTAGTTTTTTCTTCCTCACTTTTTTGGGTGAAAATGAGGTTATCTCTGTTCTCTCCCTCGACTCTCTCTTGAGAGAGAGAGAGAGACGATAAGAGAGGAGAGAGTTGAGATTCCTTTAACTGTTCTGCAAAGGAAAATTCTCGTCCAAGAAGTCGGTTTGACATAAACGAAGTATCTCCAAATTCCTCCATCTTCTCTCCCTCGCCCTCCCCCTTTTCTACACTTCTCTCGATCTTTTCTTCCCCTCTCTCACATATTTCCCCATCTTGTTCCATCCTTTTCCCCTGTCCCTCAAAATCCTCTCCCTCTCCCTTCCCAACTCCCTCTCCTTCTCTATTCTCCCCCTCTTCCTCCCTCTTCGCTCCCTCTCCCTCCCCCTTCTCGCCCTCTTCTTCCCTCTTCTTTCCCTCTCCTCCTTCAGACCCACCCTCCCCTCCTCTATCAGAACCACTCTCTCCTCCTACTCTTTGGGACTCACCCTCTCCTCCTCTTCCTCCTCTTCCTCCTCCTACTCCTCCTCCCCCTCCTCCTCTCGCTAAAACTGATTCCCGCAGTCTCTCCGCCCCATGGAACCTTTTCGGCACATAGCCTTCAATGGCACCAGAATTAGTGTGGATTTCAACATTTTCCGGTATCGTCCCAGCCTCACACCCCTCTCTCTCTCCCCCATTATTCCTTTTTCCTCCAGACGTCTCTCCCAAAAACCCTCCGAACCCCATCCCTTCTCTCTCTCTCTCTTTTCCCTCTCCCTCTTTCACATCGATCCCTTCCCTTCCCCTTCCTTCCGCGGAATCCCCTCTGGTCTCTCTAGCTTTCACATTCTCTCCCTCTCCTCCTTCGTTCTCTCTCTCCTTCGAATGAATCCCTTCTCCCTCTCTCTCACAAAACTGAACCCCGTCTCTCTCCTTCCCTTCAAATTTAAACTCTCCTGTATCTCTCTCTTTAATGGAAACTCGAGGGTCGAAAACCGACGCCAGGTCAGCAAGTCTCTCATCCATTCGGGTGCCAGCAGTCGAAATCTCATTAGTTTGTTTTACATGGGAAACTATCTCCGCGATCTCGGCAGTAGAAAAAACGGTATCGAGAGAGAGAGGGAGAGAGAGAGAGAAGGAGTTGCTGAGAGCCATACAATTTGTGGAACAGAATTTGCCGGTTTCCTGGAGAGAAAATACACCCATATTCCAAAGAGAGACAGGGAGAGAGGGAGGGATGGAAATTTTAGCGGAAGTGAAAAAATTGGAAATGTGAGCGAGAGAAAGAGAGAGAGAGAGAGAGAGAGAGAGAGAGAGAGAGAGAGAGAGAGAGAGAGAGAGAGAGAGAGAGAGAGAGA
>JBBHKE010003173.1:133281-155846 GCA_037447655.1 Zygnema cylindricum
CTATTAAACAAATGGCTATGTGTTGTGATGGTTATCGCTATGTGCCACATGTGGCGGTTAGCGACCAGGTCGTAAAAAATCCCGCTCGCACATATTCGTCCGACAGCCGCGTTTCGACCGTGTGAATGTACGATTTGTGTACGATTTGTCAGATTTTGTACGAAAACTTATATTAGTGTAAGCATGTTTGAGACCGACATTTTTTTTTTCAAAGATCCAAATTACCATAATCAAACAATTAGAATGTATGATTTTTTCCAAAATTTTCAAATTCTTAAATAGCGTACACCACAGTAATTATTTGTATACGCTAATGAAACCTACACGCTAATAGCGATTGGCGGTGTACACCGTGTATCGCTATTGGTAGTGTTGTGTATCGGTAAACAAATTATCGCGATGACACCGATACCGATAGTTATCGGTTGTCGAACGGTCAGCGGTACCAATATATCGGTCCAAGACCAACAAATTCCATATCGGCGATAACTTTAAAAATATATAGTACGCATACTATAGTACCTTATTATATACTGTATTATACTATTTACATTATATAGCGTGACATGCCACGTATTCGAATCTGTTCGGTAACTATTAAACTGTAATTTTTTACGGGAAACGCAGCACAGAAAACGCTGTCCAGTTAACTGTAAAGCAATTTTACAGCAACGTACGGCGTTGTACCGACAAACTGATGAACATGGAACGGAAAAAGGACGGCGGACACAAAGTACAATGGACACAAAACAACATTCTGCGCGCCGCCAGAATCGAACGGACGACTTGGAATGAGAATACCGACGGCCAGCGTGAGCGCCGGCATCCCGGAATGGCTCTTTTGGCGGCTTACGCCAAAAAAGCCGACAAATTGACACGTGGCAGGTCTCCAGTGGATCCCAATGAAGAAAGGGACAAAGCCATGGCGTCGGATGTGAAAGGTACATCGTTATATTGTATCCGTACCAAAACCGTACATACCTCATGGCGGATACTGTACCTTATGTACTTGTACAACTGTACAATAACAGTGATCTGATTGGTAGACACCTCAGTAGATAGGGGTTGTGAGTAGAGCGCGTCCGGGGAATAAGACGTACAGTTCAGTGTACTGACCGTACATTTATGTGTACGGTCAATACATATATCGCCGATAGTTATAGATATCGGTGTTATTGCCGATAAAACCGATAAATATCGGTTATTCATCGGCAATAATACCGATAGCGATATATCGTACCAATATATCGATTATCGAATACCCGAAAAAAGGTCCATATCGGTTATCGGCAAATCCTTACCGATACACAACACTACTGTAGCTATTAGGGTTAATAATATTTTCGCCACTTATAACATCTTTTCTCCGTACACTTTTGTCCGATTTTCAGTTTGAGAACGCCAATCGAAAGCTGAGAATCTTTACTTTCAATCGCAACCGTCAGATCTATAATCCGACAAGTGTGTACGGAGGATAGATGTTTTAAGAGACGAAACGAGCATTAACACTAATAGCGAATCGTGTACTGTACTGGTATTATTATTGTATATATTTTTTCACATCAAGTTTTCAAAGTGCACACGTATCTAGTTCCCGCTTGGAGTGCGTCAATCGGCGGGCGAAAATCTTTTGACATTCGATACCGACCGTCGGATTTAGATCTGACACGTGTTCAGGGGGAAAGAAAGTTTAGACGTCTACAAGTACAGGAAAGGCCAAAGAAAACATCGACACAGTAAAAACACAGGACACCGTGAATCGTTATTACTTATTAGAGTAATGAAACTATTTTTGATAGCGTGTATATATTCCATAGTTCAAAAGTAGGTGACCGTACGCCCATACAATATGCCTATTGTATGCAAAACATACAATATGGCCTTAAGAGTTAAGACCCATATTGTATTGGCCGCAAAATGAAATAAAATAGTAACAGGGTTGAGTTAAGCATGGATCGATAGATAATTAAACGCCATGTCTAAATTTGAAAAAAAAAATCGGACAAAAAAATATTTTTCTGTGAGTTTTGAGCGACTTTTTATTTAAACCGTCAGATTCGGATGATCTGACGGTCGTTGATGAAAGTAACGATCTAAGAAGATCACATGAAAAGCCCATAACACAATTTACGATAGGACTATCGTCAGATTCGGACGATCGGACGGTCGCTGATGAAAGAAGCGATTTAAGAAGATCACATGGAAAGCTCGTAACACAACTTACGCTAAAGGCGGCCTACAAAAGGCCTACCAAAAAACGCCTACTTTTGAACTATGATATATTCATTCTTATTCAGTTACGACATACGTGGCTGATTGTAAACCGTTGAAAGTAATAAGCGGTAAAAATATAAAACTAGTTTCATGGATACTATATATATATTTATAGATTTTCTAGAATATATATATACTCTAGGTTTAGAAATTAGAGCACCGATATAGTGTCGTTGACGCTAATAAAAAAATAAAATATACGTTGGACTGTGCTGTCCTGTAATGTATTTTGACTCGACTCTGCTGACCTGTACGGTTTTTGTCCCCAACAGTACAAAATTGTATTTTGTCGTTTATCGGGTTTAAAAGATGTTGACGGCATTTGCCTTACAAATACAAACCCAAAAATGCTTAAGTACAGTACAAGGGCGAGAAAACTAACGAACCTTACCTGTACTGCAGTGAAAACCAGGAAGTAATATCGTAAACACAATGTACAAATAGCGTGGAAAATTTCCGTACATGAACGATGTCTATAATTCTATATATTGCTGTACCGTCAATTTCCGGGATTCAAGTGACGGCCGGTAAATCCCTTCCACGTGGAGTGCGCACCGCCCATGAACGCCACCAGCAAATAAATATCCGTACATTTTTTGATTATATTGTAAATCTAGTCATACCGTAGAGGAAAAAGTACTAAATTACAGTTGGTACTTTCTACGAACAATTGACTTTGTATTGACTGTATGACGAGCAAATTGATTGCCTTACATAAATGACAGCGCATCATTTGTACGTCAGAAACTGTAATTCTAGTAATAATTAAGTGAAGTTATTCTCGCGCTTGCAGGCTCGGCTAGAGTAACGGTCACGCCAGAAATTTGATTCGGTCCCCTGTTATATTTTACAATGAAACATAAAATAGAAGATTCTTTTGGAAACGTGCCCTGTACGGTTTGATGTTTGGCCCTTTGACCCGAAAAGTGGCCCAGCGGGAGCCAAGCCTAGCGTGGCAGCTTGACGGCATTTTCAATGCTTTTCCCGTACGACTCGAGATCTCCGTCATTCGAAATCCTGATGGCCTAATCAAATATTGAAAAATCGATTAGATTCTGTGTAAAATACGACAAATAATTTTAAGCAGCTTCCGGGACTACAAACGTGTCGGCAGCCTGGAGGATTATGCCCTTTGGGGCATTAATTTTCGATTACGTACTATACAAAATGAATAGTAAACCAAACTTAGGCGGATTGAGTACCAATTCTGTTATGATTTCATAACCCAGACGATTTTTTGTCATCATCCGCCAGAAAATTTACCAGAAATTTTAGCATTTTTTAAATATTAAGCGCAGACCGTTTCTCCAACCGAAATGGCCGGCGAATAAAAGCTCTAGGTTGGGTGACATATGGTATTGCCACGTCGGCTCGGGTTTCTAGTACGCGACCAGTACACCGCGAATCGATATTAGTGTCAAAGTTTAAATAGTGTTGAAGAAAATTTACCGTAATTGATACTAATTAAGAATTTGAAATTTTTCAAAAAAAAAGTTCCATTCAAATTTCGGCGTTTATGGTAATTTGGGAACAGCAAAAATGGAAATATTCACCGTACGATTATATACATTAATATATGCATCCGTACAAAATATTAGAAATCGTAGTCCGTCGTGAATTTAAAATATCCGTACATGCTATACTACACCGTGAATCGGTATTGGCGTAATGGACGCTATTTAAGGTACCTTCTTTTTTCCCCAAATTCTTAAACAGCCATAAATTATTCTGTTTTTTCTTTTACGCCATTTAGGGTTCTTTTCCAATTTTTATCATCTAAATAGAGTGTTGTACGGTTGGTGTCAGACCGTACAAAAATGTACCTTTTTAAGTGAGAAAGTATATTTAATGGGTTTTAGTAACCACGGACGCATGCGAATATGCGCTCTAAAAAGGGGATGCAATCCGGATGTCAAAAATCACGTTCTCACATATTCGTCTGGCAACCGCGTTTCGACGGTGTGAACGTACGATTTGTGTACAATTTGTCAGATTTTGAACAAAACCTATATTAGTGTAAACAAGTTTGGGGCGGGTGTTTAATTTTATTTAAATCCAAATTAGTATAAGTAAATATCCAGTATGTATGTTTTTTTTGAAAAAATCCAAATTCTCAATTAGCGTAAATAACGGTAATTGTTCCTACACGCTAAAGAAACCTTTACGCGAATAACGATTCATGGTGTAGTTTACGTGTCAAACTAATCCCGTTTATTTGAGCGCACGTTCCTATGCGTGCGCGTCTGATTTAATTCATTTTTTGTAAATTTTCACTTGAAAAGTTACATTTATGTACGGTCTGACATCGACCGTACACCACACTATTTATATTCTATTGTACTTTCGGGCTTTACGCTATTTTGAATTTTACCTTAATTAACGTCAAGGAAAAATTAAAATCATGTATCCTATTTGAAAAAAAAAATCAAAATATTAAGAACCCAAATTAGTGACTTTGACACTAATAACGATTCGCGGTATACAGTACTTAGGTACGAAATGTACAAAATAAAGTCAATGGATCGTTCTGAGTAAGGGTATTTTCGCATGTGCTAAAGTTACAGTTATTTTCTGCCGTTTTCCTCCATAACTTCAAAAAAAACGAGAAAATCCGCAGCCGTACCAAAAAATAGAAATTACCACAGTACAAGTTGCGTTACCCTGAAACTTTATATGTACAGTAGTTTGTCGTCTAGAGTGATACAATTTGTCGTTTAGCGCATTTCGACACACTTTCGCGTCCTTTCAACACATGTTCAAACTTTACATCAAATCACCTCGCGAGGTGATTTGAAATAAAGTCCAGTAAGGTGAACGAATAGGCAGACACTGTCGCACATGTCTATATTTTTCTACATTTTTTATGAGCGGAGTACCAAAAAAAACACACCACGTTTCCAGCCTGTGCGTAATTTTTTGCGTGCGCTGTGGGCCGTCTCTCTCAAAAACACGTATCTTCACACATAAGGCGTATGAAAAATATTGGCCACTTGTCGGCAAGTGGGAAGACGATAAACGAAACCGCAAATTCTGTGCGACAGCGAAAGGTATTTTAAGGATTCGACACGTCGACAATGTTCCGTACGGACATTACGAAGTCACAAAAATTGTACAGCGTGCGGAGAAACGCCTCAAATTGAAGGCGAGTGGAAGTTTCGCCTCATTTTATGTACCACTTCACCTGTCACAATGTTTCGTACACGTCTACGTAAGTAACTTTTTTATGTGACAAGTTATTTGCGTTTACATCCGAATGCTCTGAAATCTGTACGAAGAATCTTCGCTAAAAAACAAAGTAGCGAGACTTAAGTTTCGGTTACATGCGAAAACACCCTTACTACAGTACCATCGTACTTTTGGTGTACTGACCTGTCCGATAGGGAAAAATGACAAAGTAATTTAACGCGAAGTACAAGACGTTATATTTCCGTACTGTAATGTAATTTCTTGTACTTCTGTACAATTTAATAGCCGGCTCAGGACGGCGGGAAGCGCTCAATCCTAAAACTTTTCGTCAAGCAAGTCTGCCTGTAAAATATCAAACCCTAATTCCAGTATCGGAAGGTACAGTACATGTATTTTCCAGAATAGACGGTTCGTATTTATTTAAAATAAATTACGCTTGTTAATACCGTCCAATCATTGGACCCGAAGCATAATAACAGGTAACCGTTCGATCCTATCGGAAACAATTTCCAGGGACCATCGGACTTATCAAAGAGACCACAGGGTACAGTTATCATCATTTCACTAACGACAACTGTACCGTAACGGCATGTATTTGGGCCATAGACGCATGCGTTTGATTTTGTCA
Source organism: Zygnema cylindricum (assembly GCA_037447655.1). NCBI lineage: Eukaryota > Viridiplantae > Streptophyta > Zygnematophyceae > Zygnematales > Zygnemataceae > Zygnema > Zygnema cylindricum. Next base: position 139,370 of record JBBHKE010003173.1, read on the forward strand.
AAAGGTTCAGTAAAAGACAAAACAATCTGCAGATCACAGACTGTGATCTCCAGTTCTCCTCTGTGTACTCTTGCTCAAATTTTGTTTTTTTGTCTTAAAGTCTGAGCCCGAAATAAAGGTATTTGTACGGTCCAGCCATTCAGGACGTCCGACAGGTTTGCCATGTGCGGTTCTATGCACGGTTAGGGATAGTATATCTGTCAGATGCCGATTTCAGCGTCATTCGTGACGCCTTTGTGTCGGGTAGGTCGGCGTGGATACCCTGAAAAGCAAAACGTCAAAAAATCGGAGGAAACGCCAAAAATATGTCAACAACGATCATTCTTTCAGCTCCAGGACTTGAGGAGCCAGTAGAATGTGCCTATTGGTGACGAAAGAATCGAGGACAAAAGACCTGTCGTACGGTGAAGCAACAGGGGACAGTACACCGTGTATCGTTATTAGCGTTTTAATGTTTTTTACTTTTTTTTTTCAGCTTCTCTTCCTGCATCCTTGTCGTTATAAATCTGACGGTTCCGATTGAAGGAAAAAACCTAACCTTCCGATTGGCCGTCTGTCTTCGAAAATTGAACATGTGTGTACGGATAAAAGCTGTTTGAATTGCGAAAAACCATTTAAACGCTACACAGTGAATCGCTATTAGCGTGTTGAATGCTAATTGAGGTACCCTGTTTTTTTCGGCAAATTCTCAAATAGAATTAAACATTCTATATGTTTCTACACGTTATTTGAGGTAGCCCATTAAATAGGATTCATGACTCTAATATGGTTCAAACATAAATAGTGTGGTGTACGGTCTGTCATAGCCGTACTTTTTTGTACTTTTTCAAGTATAAAAGTACAGAAAAGATATTCACGCTGTCCCGTAGTCGCGCTAACATGTGATTGCGTAAATATTTTCCGGCATTCGCGGATGTCAAAAAAACGCGACGGCGTACGATTTGAACAATTTCCTACATGCACATAGTTTAGTGTGGAGATATTCTGCACCGAAAATTTTTACAAAGCAGTTTACAAATTAGAGTATACGAAAAATTAGAATAAAAATTATTTCCAAAAAAAACGACATTCCGAATTAGCGTAAATAACGCTAATTGTTTCATTACGCTATCTATTTCATTACGCTAATAGCGATTCACGGTGTAATAACGAAGCGATACACGGTTAGTGAACAGTACAGCGTGAATCCCTAATAGTGTTGATGTTTTTTTCGTCACTTAAAAGTTAAAACATCTTTTCTCCGTACAAACATGTCGGATTGTGGATCTGACGGTTTCGATTGAAAGGTAAAATTCTCAGCTTCTTATTGGAGGTTTCAAATGAAAATCGGACGAGTGTGTACGGGGAAAAGAGGTTGTAAGTGGAGGCAAAAAAAATTAAGACTAATAGCTACACCGCGAATCGTAATTAGAGTAATGAAAAAATTAGAGTAACAAAACCAAAAAAAACAATTAAAGTAATGAACTCTAGTTTATGTAATATAACTTTTTTACAGAGGAAGTTTACTCTAATTTATTTAAGTACTCTATATTGGGTTATGTCGGCAATAAATATCCGCGCTGAAATTATAAACACTAAATTACGTAAATTTACAAAACCTGTCAGTCCGTATAGTTATGACGTCATTATGACGCTAGTATTATTTGTCGCGCTGAATGTCGGTTAATGTTCACACTGACGACGATACTGTCGACGGACGAGAGTTATGCGAACGGCTTTTTTTTTGATGTGATTGATTTTTCGTTTAGTGCGATTTCACGTGCGAGCGCGATTGTATTAAATCATTATTTGTACCTTTTTACTTAAAAAAATACAATTTTGCACGGTCGAACGTCGTCCGTATTCCACACTATTTAAAAAGAACCTATATTACAATTTTGTTACGCTAATTAAACTTACCTAAATTAGAATAATGAAAAAATTAGAATCGTTTACTCTATTTGATGTAATAGAGTCGAAATTTCAAGCGACCGAATTAGAGTAATTTACTCTAATTACGATTCGCGGTGTAGTGTTGGGTATCGGATAAATTCATATCGCGATAATCTCGATATTCGATATATTGAATATCGATCGAGCAGGATTCTCGATATATCGTACCGAGACCAACATAAATCATCGCGATATATAGTATTTTTTAAATTTTTATTTTTTATTTTTTTATATAATATGTTATTTTAGCGAAAAAGTCAAATTGTCTAATACGCCACGTACGCCGTGATTTTCGTTCCGTGACTTAAATGTAGACGCCGCAAAATGTAACCGACAAAAAAGTACTAATTCTGAAATTGTAATGATTAATTATTTGGGGTATGGTTACACGAGGAGGTCTCTGTAATAGTACGGACAGCAAAATTTATGTATTACAGAGGCCTCGGGTACATCGCGTATCTTTTGTCAAAAAGTTTTACATACGTGTTCTGATATGAGTGGTTCCACGTAAGCTGACTACCAAATCTCAAAAATCATCGAATATCTGGAAACCGACCTTTTTCGTCTGGAAAATCGTACCTGCGTATGACGTACGTGTACTTCACAAGTGTACCTCGTCAATGTACCTCAGAGATCTCCTTCACTCTGCTGACTTTCAGGAAAAAACCGTATTTCTTTCCGGCAAAGATTGTACGGTCACTTTGTCCGATGATAAATTAGTATCATGGTGTACCCGAAAAAACACAATTTACCGTAAAGTACGCTAATTGTTTCATTACGCTATATTTTTTATTACGCTAATAGCGATTCACGGTGTAGTGTTGTGTATCGGTAAGGATTTTCCGATAACCGATATGGGCCATTTTTCGGGGACCCGATAATCGATATATTGGTACAATATATCGCTATCGGTCTTATCGCCGATACTTATCGGCGATAATACCGATAACGATAACTGTCGGCGATAACTATACGAACCGTACAGATAAATGTACGGCTTGTACACTCATATGTACGTCTTATTCCCCCGACAGTAGCCGGCATAATGTATGTACGGCTTTAGTACAGCTCCAGTTAAAGCGATGTACCTTCCACATCCGACGCCGTGGCTTTGTCCCTTTCTTTTTTGAGATCCACTAAAAACTTGCCACGTGTCAATCCGTCGACTTTTTTGGCCAAAGCCGCCAAAAAAGCCATTCTGAGATGTCGGCGCTCACGCTGACCGTCCGCTCTTATTTTATCATTGAATATCGTCCGTTCGATTCTAGCCGCGCGCATAATGTTATTCTGCATGCGTTGTACTTTGAGTCCGCCGTCTTTTTACCGTTTCATGATAATCAGTTTATCGGTACAATTTCGTACATTCCCGTCAAATTTATGTGTAGTTAACCGCCCAAAAAGTACTACAAAGTGCAACGTATTTTTTCGTCAAATTCCGTACATTTCCCGTAAAAAGCCGTACATTTCACGGACAGAAAGTATTCCGGACAGAAAGCATTCCGGACAGAAAGTACAGAAAGTACAAATATATCGGGACCGCTGACCGTTCGATAACAATAACTATCGGTATCGGTGTTATCGCGATAAGTTTTTTACCGATACACAACACTACTAATAACGATACACTGTGTAGTGATCCTTCGAGTAATACGGACACGGTTGCGTATCAATCCGCATCCGAGCTTGCTGCATCGGATTACCAATTACCTTTGACGATTTAAATTGGGCGATTCGCCATACAGTGTGACGGAACCGTTATTTCGGTGCGATGTGGGTCGAAGAAGTAGCGATGTGACGATAAAAATATGAAATATCGGTGCGTCGTGACAATTTTTACTTCAATTATAAACGATGTGTCGATGATTCCTTGAAATGTTTTATTAAAGTGGAGAAAAAATAATTCGACGATAATAGTGATGCATGGTATAGCGAAATGCATAGGTAAGGTTATAATTTTCAAAAGGCTATTTTTAAGCTTATTTTAGAGATTCGTGTGCGTACGAAACGGGTAAAGCGTTAAATGTTAGGTTTCCACGACAATATTAAGAGTTCAGTGGGGTTAATCTTTTGTGAACATCGAAAATGCACAAGAGTCGAAAATACACAAGAGTCGAGTATGACTGTTCTTGTTTTCGACATACACGAATGAATAAGAGTTTAGGAAAAAGCGCGATGGTAAACCATCCGAGTCCATGGGAACAAAAAGGGACGACAATTTCAAATCAAAAAACTACATGTGGAGGGAAGCAAGCAAGCAATGCAAAAGAAACGAACACACAAGAAAATGGCAAATAAAACAAAGACAACCAAAAATGCAACAAATACCAAAGGAAAGACACAACAACGTGCTGAAACCAACATGACCTTACCAAACCTCAACATAACTAAAGATCTACAAAAAGCAACCTCGTAAGTCCCTCAAGGCCGAGGGAGCCCGTTGAAGGAGGCCCGGAACACGCCAACGATCCATAAATGTGAAAGCCGATCGAAGAAGAAGATATGTTTGCTCTCATCGAAAAGCCACGGATAAACGTTGACGATAAAACGAAGGAAAGACTGAAGTAGAAGGGCTCCAAGTCCTTGACGCTCAAACGAGTGCCGACAACAAGCACGGAAAAAGTCGCCCAACCAAACAACCAACTCTCTCAATCGCCATCGGAATAAATTCATCCATATCACGCTCCTTAGCCGCGATACAGGCGGCCACCCAACATGCCGAGTCGCTTGACCAGCGATTGCATCTGAGGTAGGGTTCGCCAAAACAATGTGACCAAATATGCGACGTGCACAATCGAATAGTCCAATATCACAATGACATGAAGGAATAATATGAGAAACCCCCCGACGAACATAATATCCTGCCTCATAAGGGATAGTCGCAATGGTGTCGCGAAAACTGTCGTGCACCTGAATCAACTCCCCCTGTTTGGAGCAACGAAGCAAATGGATGACATTGGTGACACGGTCACACGACCAAATAAGAGATCCACGCAAAGGTGGATGGGGTAGGCAAAGCCGAAACTTGGGGATCTTGGTGAATTGTGTCAACGTGAAACGTAGTGTGGGTATAACATACGTATATACATAAGGTGCTCACCAAAGTATTTGACTGACCTAAGCCAACTACCTTACAGTTTTTGCTTCCTAAGTATAACACCATTAGCATACTGTAAATCGTTATTTTGACCAACATATGCATGGATGCATGGAATATATGAATTAATGACTTTTTACTTTCATGCTAAAAAGAAGAAAGGTTTGTAACTTGTAAAAAAATATAACACTGGCGCACTGCTTAAGCGTGCGCTTATAGAAATTACAAATCATGAGAAAATAGGCGACAATTTGTTCACTTTTTGTACTTGACTTTCGTTTAGAGAAAATCCAGAGTAGAATATCTCTAATACTAGTGTTGCTCATAGGTGGCCTTAAATCATTAACCGTTGAGGTACTTGTGTCAAATGATACATTGTTATCATACATAGCTAGCAGAATGTCACAATACACGATATCGGCTCTAAAACGATAAAATTTATGGGAGCTTTCAAAGAGTTTTAGTTCCAATCTAATAAATTTGCCAATACGACAATTTTTTTTAATTCTTGTACATGTTCATGTGAATCAAAAAAATTGTGGATGGACAATGGTGGTTTCAAAAGACTTTGCGTTGTATTTTTTTATTTTATTTTTTAGTACTTTTCCGGCATGTACGACGCATTTTACCCTGCTCTAATTTTTGTGTGGCTCCTAATCGGGATATTCGGTACGAACTGGGAAAAGGATCTGCAATGTTTAACAATATCGTATAAAGAGATCGCATGGTCATATCTTTGTTTTTCTACCACGTGGGATGGGGAACTGTGTAACGGCACAAAACAATTTACAATTTTGTGGGCGAAAATACGCGGTACAATAATTTTGAAAACCAGCCTACCGGGACTACTAACAAACCCTAAAAAAAAGCTGTATAGCATACATCATACTCCCATTTTGAACGAATTGATCCTCGAGGTTGCTTTTCGTAGATATTTAATTGCGTTTGGGTTGGGGTTATAGTTTTGGTTTAAGTGAGTTGCCGTGTTTACTATTGGGTTCTGGTGCGTTTACTTTGTTTGCCACTTTTCTGTGTTCACGCTGCTTTCTTTGTTTTACTTTGCCTTGCTTGTAGTTTTTAAGTTTTGGCCATGCCATCCCTTTTGTACCTCTGGACTAAGATGGTTTATCATTGTGCTTTTTAATTCAGTCTGTTATTCTTGTTTATGGAAAGGGAATTGATTAGCGCATGCGTCATTCTACTTGGATGCAAGCGCGTACATCTGCTTGTCCAAAATAGTAGTGATACTTTGAGTAGTTTCATATCACGCCATTCCTTAGTTTGCGTTGAAGTTCAATGTGATGTATCACGAATTGGGTTTCAATTTTGCGGCTGTTGTGCACGAGAGACTAAAAAGAGCGAACATTCATCCCAACCACCAAAGTCATGCTCCAAACATATATACAAACGAAAATGAATGAGACGGGCAAAATGTATATACAACATGCAAAAGAATAAAGGTGAAGATGACCAAAAGAATAAAAGGGGAAGAATACTCCCCTAGCAAGAAGTGAATCCTATAAAAGCGTGGGCAGAAAGCGTGGATTAAAAGCGTGGGCAAAATTACAAAGGAGAATGTACGTAAACTATCTAGCCTCTACAGCTAGCTAGCAAAAGAAAGGAAGCAACTTGAGCAATCGGTGAGAGAGAGAGCAAGAGAAAAGCCCCGCCGCCAAGAGAAAATTCTTGTCCAAAAGCTAGAAATTCTAAGCCTGAAAATGGACTAAGTATTAGCTACGCTACGCCTACGCAAACCCTAACCTAAGTCTAGGCTAGTTCACATGAAAGAACTACTTAGAATGTTGGCCAATAGGCGGCCAACATTGTCTGCCGTACGCTTGACAAAATCCACCATCCGAGGGTAAAAACCCTCCCTAACTACATGTATGCGCGAACCTAGGGTTCGCAACTTAAATAAACATATGTATCGAAGCGTCGCCCGGAAATCGCGATACGCCTCCAAACGATACTTCACGTCGATACTCACAAAATCGCGTGCGTACGCACAAAACGAAACATATCGCGCGAAATATATGGTATCGCACGAAATACTTGAAAAATGTGTACATGCGCACGAAACGACATAGTACCACGCACGAAATTAGTATTTGTTCTACTAGACGTGTACGCGAATCGCGTACACGTCCAACATAAATAAATCGCGGTCGCACGTGCGACCGAAAATCATACACGCACGCCGAAATATCGTGCGTGCGAGAATGATATCGTGCGCGCGTGAATGAAATCACGCGCGCGCCGAATATCGCGCGCGCGTGCACGATATCGTGCGCGTGGACACAATATTGCGCGTGCGTGCACCGTATTGTGCACGCATGCAGAATATCGTGCGCGCGAGCACAATATTGTGCGTGCGTGCGCGATATCGTGTACGCATGCAAAATGTTGTATGCGCATGCATCCGATACCATGCGGCATGACACGGCTAAGTTAAAAGCCAAACTATGCGAACACTATGGAGTTCAAATAGCTCTTGTCCACTAATTCAGTGAGAAAGTGGGCTTCTTAATTAATTAAACTAATAAAAAATAATTATTCCTTTTTACTTTGGCAATTTACGAAGTCAATTAAACACTCACGGGGCAGACGGAGCAACAACCAAACAATGAGATCAAAACCTCCTTGCCAACATCAGAGGAGACTTAGACACACACGCAAAAAAAAACAAGAGAAAGACCACTACTTGCAAGTATACATATATATAAAGACGAGATGAGGCGAAAGAGAGCAAGACAAGACAAGACGAGACGAGACAAGACAGTACAAGACAAGGCAACTTATTATCAGGAAAGAGAACATCAAAATAGAAGAAGATAGTCATAAAAACCATGACCGTGTACTTATAACAAAAACGCAGAAAAAATGGCCGTTGTTAAAAAAACAAGCGGCAAAAACCTTGCGAGACCGTCATTAATACTATACAACATTATTAAACATAACATTTTTAACGAATTTTACAGAAAATGTGACTTTACATGCCTAAAACATTAACCATTTTGCAGATATATTACACAATCTCATCCAACAGTCGAAAAAGTGTACAAAAAAACATAAGGGGGAAAATATTTATATATATAAAAAAGAAAGATTAAAATATATACCCCTTTATTGGGATGCCGCTAATCTAGTGTACATTCTCGCCATGGAATAATATCCTCTGTGATCTCCTGCCCTTAGTAAGTTTCCTGAGGAGGCAAGGGAGGAGGGAGGAGGGAGGGAAGGAGAGGGAGGAAGGGAGGAAGGGAGGGAGAGGAGAGGGAAAAGGAGGGGAAAGAGGGAGAGAGAGAGGGAGAGGGAGAGTCAGAGGGAGGGAGAGGGAAAGAAAAAATCATCAACACACATCATTCAATCAAGTACATTGCCCACCGCTATTAGATTTAGTGAATTAATACATTAGCATTAGCACTTTATTAGAATTAACCACACTAAATTATGTATTCATGTTGGTAAAATATTACCGTCGTCACTTTATTAGTAATTAGATTATGTATTAGAATAAGTGAATTATTACCATCAAGGCTTTATTACAATTAACTACTCTACATTATGTATTGAAGTTGGTGAAATATTACGATTGACATGCTATTAGAAATAACTACACTAAATAACGCATTAAAGTTAGTAAGATATTAGTGTTAAGACTGTACTACTACACTAAAATATGCCTTAAGAGTTGCTAATTTATTCGTGTTGACACTTTATTAGAATTAGAAACACTAAATTACGTTTTGCCACGTGGCTCACTTTGGGCCAGATAACTATAATGTGTCACGAAGACTAATTTATGATTTTGGGTCAAAAGAACACGGACTAGTATTAGAGTGATGAACTTTAATAGTAAGCAAACCTCCAATTGGTTAGTTCGAGGGAGTTGAAACAAATGTTTTTACAAAGCATTTAAAAAATATGCAACGAGAGAAAATGTACAGGTTTGGCGTTTGAAAACAGTAGAATGTTTACGTTAATCAAAAGTACTGAACACTGATGATTGCGATTTGAGTAAAAGAACTCGAATACTCAGGATCAAATTAGTTTTCAACGATATTATTTTTTGTTTTTATTTTTATTTCAAGCAAAAAGGGGACTTGTTTTTCACACATTCGATTAGAGGTATTAAAACTATTTCATGATTTTGGGTCAAAAAACACAAAACCACATCAGTGTTTATTAACTCAACCTGTAACTCAAAACCGGCCCAATAATTATTATTTGCAGAGTAAGAGACATAAACACCGATAATTTCTGCCTGTCAATTTCTATTTTTAACAATGACGATCATCATTACAAATGTGAACAAATTGAGATGTATTTTTGAAACTTTTGCAGTAATTGATCGACAATACCAAAAGCGTTATTTTACCCAAAAATTATTTTCAGTTCATAGGGGTGGATGTTAAGGGTAATAGCAGTATACAGTATAATGCTGACTGTAGACTCCTCCGTAGTACCCTACCAAGTTTCAGACTCACAATTGCCAGTAAGGTGTCCTTGCCTTTCTTTTATTGTTAAAAAAAATCAAACAATAAAGGAGAAGTGACAGATAATGGGAAAATTTGAGGATTTAAAACATAGAACACTCATGGACGTGTCAAACAGTCAGGTATGTGAAGTGGACCAGAGTAGGCAGTTATGGGTTTTGATATGGTCATCCATAACAATGAAGAAAAAAAACACACTGCCCATCGGTATTAGTGTGAAAGAATTAATAGTGTAAAGAAGGATAAGTATCAAAACCTCCATGAATTGTAGTCCACGCCTCTAAAAAGTGGAAATAACACTGATTTTTTTTTTTTCGCAAACAAAATACTAACAACCAAATTAGTGTTAATAGCATTACTAGCAATGAACAGGGGAAAAACTACACCATCATACTTTTTTTGACCGAAAATCAAAACATAATAACACTATTTAAGGGAGTGGACTACAAGTGGCCACGCCATTAGTATTATAAAAGACCTAAATACTACACTAAGAATTCCTTTACACTAATAGCCATAGGGGGTGTAGTGCAATAGGACAAATAGATCATCGGGGGAAAATGAACAGAAAATGAACATGGAAAAAGTTTTTCACACTAATAAACCTGGAAAACCCGAAAAAAACCTTATGACTTACCGCAATCACAGTTGAGAGGACTGCTGGGTTCTGGATGAACGAGGAGTGTGATGACGGCTCGACAAACCGACTGCAAAGTCCACGCAGGACTCCATTGGGTCTTCAAAATATCGAGACAAATTTCTCCGGTCTGCAAACAAAACCAATGGGAACATCACCAACAAACGACAACAACTTCTCTCGTGCCCCTCTCTCCATCTCTTTCCCTCTCCCCCTCCCTCCCTCCATACCTCCCACCCACCCTCCACTTCTCTCACCGCCCCTCTCTCCCCCTCTCTCTCCTTCTCTCTCCCTCTCCCCCTCCCTCCCTCCTCCCTCTCTCCCTCTCTTCCTCTCTCCCTCCCTCCCTTTCTCCCTCCCTCTAAAAACTGTATATATAGTATTATAATGTAGTAGACAGACGCTCCCCAATTTTCCCCAATTTTCCCAAATTTTCTTCCCTTATTCTCTGTTTAGATCCTCCTCCCGTTTTGCCATCCCTTCACTTTTGACAAGGTTATTGTTTTTGCTTTACGGCAGGTATTTGTAAAGCTCAGTATCTCTGGCTTCATGCTGATGTGAATATATAATAAACCGTACCTTAAAGTGTACATTTGGATGAAATATTTTAGTAACAAAGCGTATTTGTGGTGACACAAGTGGGTATTGCTCCGGTACATTAATTGTAAGTTGAAATACTCCTCCATAATACGGCGTATCAACAGGACCCTGATACCATCAAAAATAACTTCACACCAACTTTAATGTTGAATTCATTTCCCACAATACATTTTCAATCTCCATTGGTGGTGAACATTTTTCACGCAGTCCAAAGTACTTCAATTCTCACTGCAGAGTTTTCTGATTTTCTGTCCCGACATCAAAGGTTAGACTGCTACACTGCCCATCATTATTAGCGTTTAGGATTACTAGTTTTGATGCAAAATAGCGATAAAAAATACTAATTTAGGGCAAGGAGACTGCAGATTGTAGTCCACTCCTTTAAACAGTGTTGTTAACACTATATTATGTTTTCCAGCCAAAAAAAGTCGCGACCGAATAAGTGTTACTAACTCTAATAACGATAGGCAGTGTACCTTTTGATTGCTCCCATACATACATGTACATAAAAAAAAAAGCAAAAGGTTCACAATAAAGTTAAAAATGTCTAGAATTCAGAGCGATGGGCAGTGGAGCGACAATAGTCAAACCACATAAACGGAACTATATTCCCCACATTCTTCTCCCTCAAATCATGCTAAAGGAGCACTACTAATGCATAACAAAATCTAAATTATCTTTGTTGTTTCGTCCCTGTCAGAAGAACCCTGAGGATGCGACTTTCTTCAAACTGATAACTATGTATAATAGAAATGCACTTAAGACAGCAAAGCGCAAGTCAGCATATAATGGACAACTATTTCGCTGGGCCTGTATTTGAGGAATCTTCTAAAAAATTGTAAAAAAAGTAGATGGATACGAAGCCTTCACAGCCTCATTTTGAAAAATTACATGGATTGAAGGCCATTAACACACCTTGATAGTAGCAGTCCAGCGATAGATGTTGTGTTCGTCACAAATGAGCTGAATGTCGGCTTCCTGCCCCGACTCTCGCTGAACCTCCTTCAGTTCCTTGAACAGCCGGGAACGTGAGGCCTGGATATCAAAACACGCATAGTAGAACACACATATTAAAACATGCACACAGAAACACGCATATTAAAACATGCACATGATGCATATTGAAACTGGTATGGCATACTGGGAAGGCATCCAATGAAAAGAACGTGAACAACATTAAACATTTTAGCAACATGAACACCGTTTACATTGCTAGTTTATAATTCTAGTTCGGTCATGGGTTTATTTAAGATTGGCAAAATAGAATAAATAATACTAATTAAAAAAGCGACGCAAAATGAGCCACGTAACCAGCCATAGATTGGTGCTGATAATACTAATACTGTTTTGTTGCTATCGTTCCGTAACTCCTATAGCAATGAAAGGTGTAGTTTTCAGCAAGAGGACATGGAACTGAAGCGATTTTAATGACCTATGGATTTCTATGACAAGGACATAAAAATGGGAAGGACATAAAATTGAGAGTTATTTTCTGCGATCGAACATAAAGTTAGGGCTAGTTTCCAGCACAAGCTTTTTCACACTGAATGAAGAAATAACTAAAAACAAGACATGCACCACCTAGTTCTTTCCGTAAAAAGTTATTAAACCCCAAACTTGGTTATAAAAAATGTGGTAGAGATGTATGAAGTGAACAAAATTGCTCAATTACAAGTGCGTTTCCAAGCCTTTTGTGATTCACAAAACATTTTTTTACCTTACAGCCTCTTGTATCCTTTCCGAATAGTACACCACTAATCGCCATTAAAGTCAGTGAATTATCAGCATAAAAAAAAATTAACTACACAAAAAAAATATTTTGCCACGGTGACTCACTACCGACCACTTAACTAAATAAAGTTATTAACACTAATGTATGATTTTGGGTCAAAAAAGCACTCATTCGAATTAGAGCGATTAACTCTAATTCCAGGTAGTGTTTTTTTAAACCCGAAATCACAATCAGTGTTGTTGACAACAATATTAGGTGTATGGCTCACTATAAGCCACGTAACGGAACACGATTTAGTGTAGTTGATTCTGATAAATTGTTATTATAACTCATGAACTCCGGTGGACGGTCTACTTCAAATACAAAAAGAAATCAAATTCTTGTTGGTGAATCCATATATAGTTGAGCATAATTTCCTCAGAGAAAGTTCCAATTTCGTACAAATTACAAAGGTTTATCTTCGTTCAAATGCAAATTCTCTACTAGTTGATTCCCGTTAATACTTGTTTTAATATATCTCACACACCTATTTACAGCACAAACATGTAACTTCACCATTAAGTTTTTGATTCGCTTTAGCAAAATATACAAAAACAAACAGAAGTATACTCATTCCTTTGCAAAAATCTAGATACATAACAGAATCGCATGAAAGCAATTTGTTGTCTCACCATAGACAAAAGATAGGGTTTCAGCAGGTTCCTAGCCAAGAATTAGGGTTTCAGCAAGCTCCTAGTCAAGAATTAGGGTTTCAATTGGCTCCTAGCCAAGAATTAGGGTTTAGATTGGCTCCTAGCCAAGAATTAGGGTTTCAGCAGGCTCCTAGCCAAGAATTAAGGTTTCAGCAGGCTCCTAGTCAGAGATTAGGGTTTCGACAGGCACCCCGTGCTTTGGACCGTACAAGGGAGAAAGGAGAGGAAAAAAAATCTCTAGAGAAACGATATCGCTCGGAGAAAAATGGAAGTTAGAAAGCCATGCAGTGTAAAATGGAAAACAATACGAAACAACACGCAAAAATAAGAATACGATAAAATACGAATATTAGGTACGTACCGTGCTGCAAAGTACGGCATAATATGATTCGAAGCATTGCCGCACTAAAGAGTTTTAAATCGTACATTTCAGCTGAACGTCCACGTCCACGTCAGTTGTCGTTTACTTCGTCAAATTTTAAGCGCACTTTCTCGTCAGCGAAACGTAAAATAATTTTACTAAAATTGAATATGTTCGTAGTAATTGATCTAACCGCGTAGATTTTAGCTTGTAAAGTCTTTCACGTACGTTAAATACTGTTTTATATTCACTATGAGTAAACCGTGGAACACTATTAGAGTGCTCCCAAATCAATACGGAAAACAGACATTGACGTCGCAAATTAAAAGAAAAAAAAAATTGGATTCCGTGCTACATATCGTACTCTAAATTATTTAGTACGTTCTACGTTTGCATTTCGTTTGAGCTTACGCTGCTCAAGTTGAAACGTTCATTTCTGTAACCAAACGCACTTTTACACCATATTGACCTACACAAATAACTGCGTTGACCACACTATTTGTGATCATTTGTGATCTGCTGTGGGTTTACAAAAAGACAAATTTTTCATCATAATCATCATCAAGGCGATGGATTACCTTAGAATTCCTATAACATCCAAAAGCAGAAGGGAAAAAAAAACGATAAAAAAAAAAGAAAATTACGAAAAAAGTTCTTGAAGACAATCAAATCCTACATCGTGCAAACCATGTTTTGGGAAAAAAAAAGTGACCTTTGAATAAGAAATACGATTTCTTTTTCCAAAATATTTTGCACATCAGGTGTATCAACATGATCTCTCTTTAAAAAAAAAAAAAAAAAAAAATGTTTTCCATGTTAAATACTTTTTCGTTCCTTCCTCAATAATGTCGCAACTCCAATACCTCTGATAAACACACTATATACCATTACCTATTAAAATAAAAATACAACAGTAATAATACTAAACAAGTACTATTCACAATTAGTGTAGATTCTAATAAAACAAAAGTATAAAACCTCCTACCTTCCAAAATTGTTTTATTCAGTTGCACTCTAAAACTAACAAAATTAACGCCGTAAAATGTGTGGTTTGCACTAAACCAATCCACCATATTATCATCACTGTATTGGCAATACATATTGTGGGTTTTTGTAGACGTTTTACAGCGGATTTTCAAGTGTCAATTAGGGATTTTCGGGGATTTGTCTAAGTAGTTTTCCGTAAAATAGAGCATAAAGTTGAACCGACTTCCTCTCCGTAATCTTCTTGGGCATGGTGGCCCACCAAAAAACACAAATAAAAATGAAAAAGAAAGAGATTTAGACAAGTGAGACAAATACAAAAGAGGGAGGGAGGGAGGGAGGGAGGGAGGGAGGGATTTTGAAATATGCATAGCTATATGGATCGTAGCATAAAAAAAAAAACAACTATTCGTTTGTCGTTATCCACATAAAATTGTGAAAATGAACTGAAAACTACCACCATCGGCTCAACTAACAATCCATCCAAAATCAACTCAATATTCGAAACTTCACATTTCAATCAACACCAAAAACGGTAAATAATTTTACCTCCCCCATTGGAAAAACAATCAAAAATTAACATTCAAAAATTAACATTGATGTCATATCCCAAGGTGTATATTGGACTCTTATCTGTTTATCAGTAACCTTAGTTTAATCTTAACCTAAGTTATGTCTTTAGGTTTTTAGGTTTTTTCTGGGAAGAGTCTCATCTTTTTTTTCTTTCACATTGCTTTTAGTTGATTATTGGAATGAAGATTTGTCACAAAGATAAAGAAAAAGTATATACAAAGGTAGATAAAGTGTGTATACTTGTTAGTGAAGTTATCGTGAAACAAAATCATCTTTAGCTCTCCAGAGTTTATTGTTTCTGAATGTGTTTTTTGCTATTAGAGGTGATCACTCTAATTCCAGTGAGTGTTTTTTTGACCCAAAATCACAAACTAGTGTTAATAACACTGTTGAAGTCAGTGGTAATCCATTTCCTCACCTCCTGTAACTCCCGAAGAGTTATTTTCGTCTCTTTCGCAAATTCCGAAACGCCGGAAAACGAAAGCCATCGATCTCTCTTTCCCCATATTATGGCCGGAGAACGAACCCAATTGGTCGATTTTAACTCCTCTCGCATTTTTATTAGTGAGTCCTAAAACGTAACTCGAAATCTTGTTAGGATTTTTTTTTTTTTTTTTTTTGTTTGTTTTTTTTTTTTTTTTTTTTTTTTTTTTTTTATTTTTTTTTTTTTTTTTTTTTTTGTTTTTTTTTTTTTTTTTAAATTTATTAATTAATTTATTTATTTATTATGTTGTGACCAACACTGACTTTTGCCAGATGGAGATCTAGAGTCAAAGTTTTCAAGTTTTTTGTACATATTTTATATTGGACACCGAGAAAAAAAAAAAATTATGACATACATAAAGATTTATCTGAAAAGGAATTGCTTGCTTTTTCTCATTCGAAAAATCTCTAAAATTTTCACAGCTTCCTAAGTGAGAGTTACATAAACTTTAACGACAACTAAAATTGTGATGCGCATTCAGAGTTTTTTTCTTCCCTTTCGCTGACGTCACCTTCAAACCAAGATTCGCATTTTTTAGGGTTTCGTCTATTTTCTCTGCAGACATCATCTGCTAAAAAAATCTCCTCTGCTGACATCATCTGGCAAAACAAAATTTCCTCTGCTGGCATCATTCGGCAAAAAAAAAAATCTCCTCTGCTGACATCATCTGGTAAAAATATCCCCTCCGCTGACGTCATACTCACCTTGAGGTTCTTCTGCAGGGCCCGAGTGACAGCTGTCAGCGCGAAACCTGCCATGCCGGAAGAAAGGTACGTGGAGCGGTACACCATGGCGTCCTCTTCTGCCAGCTGGTACTGCTGACAGCTGGCAAGCAGCTTGTCACTTGCGCGGAGGGGATCCTAAGGGGGGAGAAGGAGAGGGAAGAGGGAGA
>JBBHKE010003174.1:0-12930 GCA_037447655.1 Zygnema cylindricum
AACCATTTCACCTGTACCTCAATGATCCTTCATGCGTACGTCCATTGTACTTCCATCCATAATTTCATCCGTACTTCCATCTATACTCGCGATCCATACTAAACACTTACACTTGCATTCTCACTTCGTTCGTTAAGTTATCCATACGTCATTTGTACTTTCACCGTACTTGATCCGTTTTTTTTGTGTACTTCAACTATATGTCATCCGTACTTTATCCGTATTTCATTTGTACTTCATTCGTACTTCATTTGTACTTCATCAATACTTCATTCGTACTTCATATGCAATTTATCTTTGTTTCCTTTGTACTCTCACCCATGCCTAACTTGTACTTCATCCTCCACTCCATCCATACTTCCTTTCTGTTTTCTTTCATCCATTATGCATTTGTAATTTATTTGTACTACATAAATATGTCCACTATATTTAATCTTGACTTCTTTTATGCTATTGAGGACCTCCCGAAACTTCCTGATTCACAAGTGGCTTTCGCTATCTTATCTCCTCTTTCCACATAACGCCCATTGTACTTCCGGCGTACTTTACCTCTTAAGTCCTCTTTTTCTTTCCTCTTTTTGCTATATTGATATTTGTCTCTTTGAAATTCTACATCAGTTTGTCGACCATGGTACTTTAGGGTTTTTCAGGGTTTTAGGGTTTTTAAGGGTTTTCTAAGGTTTTTGAGGGTTTAAGGGTTTTTCATGGGTTTTTTTTATCTCTCACAAAGACTTGTTGCTTATGGCAAGTTTTTTTTCAATCCCTTTTTGGGATCTCTGAAAGAGACCTAAGGCTAGATAGCAAGAGCAACTTATGTAAAGATTTTGACTCTCATAGCAACTATTGCCACTTTACGTTATTTGGTGGTCGACACTCATATATTGACTCGTATGGTTTCTAAAGCCGACAAGGGTTTATTACCTTTTTAACAACCTTAGTTGTCCAACCATTTGCTTTAACCGTGTGGGGCTTAAGACCAATGGCTCTCCATTCTCTCATCATCAAAAGTCTTTCACGGTTGCAATAACATGTTGACTACCAGGTAGATGTCGGTAATTTAAAATCCTTATGGTGAAGCTCCTTTCAGTTGAAGCACGTTTTTGACTCAGTTTTTCAGGAGGAGCTGAGCATGTTGCTGCAGCAATTTTGGCCTTGCTCCGCTTGTCCTTTCCACGGTTTTCTTATAAGATTCGTTTACACCTCAGCTTGCCCCAGCCTTCGCTCTTTCTCGCCATACGTTGTTGCCAGTCTATAGATGAGCAGGCTATTCATTACTCGCATGAAGAGCAACAACAACACCCAATACGTTCAAGATGCAATACAGTGGTGCTGCAAAGCATGGTACATAGTCAAACGGAATTGTTGCATATTCCCCCACCATGTTCTCACTATAAAGGTGCTTTTCGGCCTATTCATAGATCTTGTTTTTTTGCCCGGAGCAAAAACAACATTAGGTGATACAGCTCTCAAAGACCTTACATCATCCCATGTTTCTTTATGCGTGTTGCATACCTATTTTCCAGCTCGAGTTGCAACAAACGGAGACTACGCACATGGAGGCGCGACTAACGACTTCATAACATTGCTTTGGAGATTTATGGAATTCTCAACTCATCTTTTGACAACTTCTTACATGAAGGAGCTCAAAGGTCTTTTGAATTTATTTTTCACCTGGGTGCCTTTCCCCACCTCTCATATTGTCTTTCTACCGCTAATGTATCTTGTCGACCATTAGCGTGCTCATGCTTCGGCCGTTATTCGACGGAGCACAGTGGTGATTGATGGTCGTGGACATAAGACTTACAACCGTTCCACATGGTACATATATGTAATATTTGTATTCTGATGTTTAGAGTGGCATAGTCTTAGGCTTTGGGCCGATGTTCCACTTTTTCTTTTGTTTTAGAGAAGGAGAAGTGTGTAGTTCTAGTATCTTTCTGTATTTTTTTTCAAGTTTTTAGTGTTTGTTTTGCTATGCTTGCACTCCGTAGAAATTTTCATCTCTAACCTTTAATGGTTGTCAACAATTTCACATTTCAATCATGATTTGTATTTTAATGGTTTAACAATCGTGTTTTTGGAAATAATATCTTCTTTTTAGGGTTTAAAGCTTTATATTATTATGGTTTGAGGCTTAGGGAGCATTTTCCTGTCCTTTGCGGGGGGTGCGAGAGAAACGTGCAAACAATGCGTGCGAAGTTGAAATACAGTGCGACATTTCTCACATTGGATGTTTAGTGCGTGATTACGTCTCATGACACATTTGAGAGAGTGAACTTTATTTGAAAACGTGTGATGAAAAAAACCCTCAAGGTACAAAAAGGGTAAAAAAACAAAAACAAAAAAAACATCGAAAGCATGACACATTTAGACTTTTAGAGTTTAGAGCATGCCTCTCGCTTCTTGGTACGATATTCGTACACGAACGTTCTTACAACATTCAGCCGTCGGATTGTGGTACGAGTTCTGTACTTTATCCTTTTGTACGGACAAAGACGATGTTTAACTTTCACTGTTGACGATTTGACGCCTGCTTGGTGGACACCGGACAGTCGGACACCCTTTACGGTAACCGTCATAAAAAATGGATTCGTACCGACTACAGTACAGTACACCGTGAATCGTTATTAGACTAAGGGTGTGTCTCCATGTATCTAAGTAAGGGTTTTTTTCTGTCGTTTTCCTCTAAAACTTAGCGTCGTACTGCCTAAGTTCCGACCGTACGAAGAAATAGCAAATTTGTAGAGTACAATTTGCGTCATCCTCGATCTTAGGATGTACGAAGATCTGACGTCTTGTGTTTTTCGACCCACTTCGACGACAAAAAACGTCATCTTCAACCTTATGTTTAAAATACGTGCGCGATGTGTTTTAAGATTAGGGATTTTCTATAAACAAATAGGAACATATATTCGCACGTGCCGTAAATTTCCAAACAATTTCAAGTGACGTAGAAATGTACACGATTCGCTATGTTTTGTCCGTTTTTATCTAATACGACAAAGAGAATTACACAGTTTGTTTTGCTTTTTTTGTTTCCATCCGGTACGGATTTTTTTTTTGCAGGGGTCTCAAGGTTCCGATGCCATTTCACGTCTACTCCACAATAGACGCAAAGGCAAATTGTATCTCCTTCAACCGTCAAACGCACAGGTTGGAGGGCGGTAGGTGTACAATGTCATGAAAGTCACGCGACGTCACAAGCAGTTACGGAAAATAACGTGTGTCATCACATATTGTAGACGGTCACAGCCGTCACGGGCATTGTCAGCGTATACAATCGTCACACCCTTAAGTAACAATTTCGGTTTTACACATAGAGACACTTGAAATCCGGGTCCGCCGGATCTGCGGTAAAAAACAAAGTAATTCCTTCAAGTTACAAGTACATGGAGACACACCCTAAAGAAATTATTAGTGTCAAAAATTAATTAGTGTCATTGATGCTAATTTAGTGCCGGAGACGTGGCAGATTATGGTCCACGTCCTTAAATAGTATAATTTATTATATTTAAGGTATCAATGTCAAAATTTTGGGGCGCCGATATAGAGTACATAAGTCTAATAATGATTCAAGGTGTAGCGCTAACGGCAACTGTACGATTTTTTTTGTATAAATAAATACGGATCGCGCACGATATATGCAATGCTCCAATCATAGTTGTTCAAATCGCTCGATTTTTTCCTTTTTTCCGATTAAAACGTATAATTCGTGACTTTTGAATAAATCGGAAAAAACGCGATGTACTTTCTGTCCGGTAAACTGAACGGGGAATTTACGGAAACTGTACGGAATGTACAATTCATGTACGGTTTTTTACCAAAAAAGTACGGAATTTGACTAAAAGATACGTTGCACTTCGTAGTACTTTCTGTCCGATAAATTGAACAGAAATTTAACGGGAAACGTACGGAATTGTATCAAAATTGTACGGTCCATGACGAAAAGATATGGTAACTGTACGAAAAATTTACAAACTGCGGGATGTGTAAAATTTAATTTTGTTTACATGTACGGAATATTACGGACGAAAATTCATTCACGATTTTTACGATTTTTTCAAAAGGTTCAATGCGTTTGTTACGTATAATTCGTCGCGATTAAATCATTCGCACTCAACGCCGTGAACAACTATGGCTCCAATACAGTACACCGCCAATCGTTATTAGCGTGTAAGTTTTTTTAGCGTATAATAATAATTACAGTGGTGTACGCTATTTAGGAATTTGAAAATTTTGGAAAAAATCATACATTCTAATTGTTTGGTCATGGTAATTTGGATCTTTGAAAAAAAAAATGTCGGTCGCAAACATGCTTACACTACACCGCGAATCGTAATTAGAGTAAATTACTCTAATTCGGTCGCTCGAAATTTCGACTCTATTACATCAAATAGAGTAATCGATTCTAATTTTTTCATTATTCTAATTTAGGTGAGGTTTAATTAGCGTAAAAAATTCTAATACAAGTTATTTTTAAATAGTGTGGAGTACGGACGACGTCTGACCGTGCAAAACTGTACTTTTATAAGTAAAAAGGTACAAATAATGATTTAATAGAATCACGCTCGCACGTGAAATAGCACTAAACAAAAAAATCAATCACATCGAAAAAAAGCCGTTCGCATAACTCTCGTCCGTCGACAGCATCGTCGTCAGTGTGAACATTAACTGACATTCAATGCGACAAATATTGTTAGCGTCATAATGACGTCAATGCTATACCGGACTGACACATTTTGTACGTCTACGTAATTTAGTGTTCATAATTATCGCGCACATAGTTATCGCCGACATAACCCAATATAGAATAACTAAATAAATTAGAGTAAACTTCATAGTTGAAAAAGCTCTATCACATAAATTAGCGTCAATTACTCTAATTGTTTTTTTTGGTTTTTTTACTCTAATTTTTTCATTACTCTAATTACGATTCGCGGTGTAGTATAGGTCTCCGTACAAAATCTGACAAATCGTACACAAATCGTACATTCACACGGTCGAAACGCGGCTGTCGGACGAATATGTGCGAGCGGGAATATTTACGACCTGGTTTTTTTTCCTTTTTAGAGCTCATATTCTCATGCATCCGTGATTACTAAAACTAATTTATTGTACTTTTAAAATTAAAAAGGTACATTTATGTACGGTCTGACACTGACCGTACACCACTCTATTTAGGAGACAGCGTACTGAAATTAACCCTAAATAGTAGTGTTTGGTATCGAAGACCTATTGCCGATATTCAATGTTATCGAATTTTAGCTACCCGATAATCGATATATCGAGACCATGTACGGAGAAGCTAAATATCCAGATTTTTTTTTTTTTCCAGATTTTTTTTTCAAAAGCCCTCCCCCCCCCCCCCCCCCCGTGGCGGGTGCTCAGTGTGTGGGGGGGGGGGGGGGGGGGGGGTTCCGTACCATTTTCGTACGGTTTACCATACCGTCCCTGTACGACAACTGTACGGTATAAGTACGGACACTCATTTTTTGCGATATACATCGCGATGTTTTATGTTGGTCGCGGTACGATATATCGAAGACTTTCCTCGATCGATATTCAATATATCGAATATCGAAATTATCGCGATATGAAACTACCCGATACCCAACACTACTAAATAGAATAAAGAAAAAAATAGAATGAACTACGCTAATGGAGAATAAAAATAAAAAAAAAGCGGGACGGAATTAGTGTACACAACGCTAATAACGATTGGCGGTGTATTCCAATGTAAAGAATGTCGCACGGTATGCAGAATTCGCACGCAATATTCGCACGTTTCGTTGATGCCCTCCACATGATGAAAAAATGCTCCCATAAAACTGCGAACTGAAGAACTGCAAACCCTAACCAGCAAGTCGACAAGAAGTGTTTCTCACACGTGCGGCAGTGATCCTGTCGACACTGTCTACATCACTTCCATGGCTGCACCATTCTGCTTCCTCTCCTCCCTTTCTGTCCGTACATGTCACTATTTCCAGCCATAACATAACCTCGTACGGAAAGTACACTTGTATTAAGCCCCTGTCTTCTTATTCTCTCCATTCTTTTATACAAAAGAAAAGTACGAGCGTAAGAGAGGTTGAAAAGTACAAGGCAGGGAAGGGAGGAGGAGAAGGTGAGAGAATTCAAATTCAAAGCAAGATGGAAGCCATGGATAAGAGTGGAAATTTGCAAAGTTTGGAAAGGAAAAGTACGGGAGATCCACTCTATTTAGGGTTTGACTTTGGTACTTCGGGAGCTCGTGTGATGGCGATTGATGGAAGTGGAAATTTGTGCGAAGACGCCAAGAAGCCGTATCCGGTGAGAGATAACCTATGTTAGAAAATAAATGATTTATAAATATATGCTAAAATGAAAAGGAGAAGGATAGTATTGACACGTGGGAGTTAATTGCTTTAATTTGCTTTAATGCAAAATTGAACTCTTTGATTGGAGGATTATAATATAATTGGAAGTAAAATTGAATGATTCATTTTCGCTTAAGTGAAAAGCTCAAGGTTTAGAGATAACATTTGAGAGATAAAATTTGAGAGATACCATTTGAGAGATAACATTTGAGAGATACCATTTGAGAGATAACATTTGAGAGATAACATTTGAGAGATAACATTTGAGAGATAACATTTGAGAGATAACATTTGAGAGATACCATTTGAGAGATAACATTTGAGAGATAACATTTGAGAGATAACATTTGAGAGATAACATTTGAGAGATAACATTTGAGAGATACCATTTGAGAGATAACATTTGAGAGATAACATTTGAGAGATAACATTTGAGAGATAACATTTGAAAGATAACCTGATTATATCTGACTCTAGGAGGATGTAGACGGAGAGTTAGATATGAGTAAGCCATGGTTGCCACCTTGGTAGCCAAGTAGAGAGACTGAGGCAGGAGTTCGACAAGGAAAGTTGCCTCTATCAAAAAAGAGTTGACCGGTCGGGAGTTAGATCCCTGTCCCTACTAGTCCATAGTAGCCGTCGTCCATATCCATTTGTTGTAGAAGATGCCGATACACACATGGGGTGTTATTCGGCAATAAACATGTCCTGTGTGCATTAATCCATTTAACGGAATAAATTGTAACTGGCGCACATGGAGAAGGCAAAACAAACATTACGGCCGTACATAACATCCGGCGCCTTGCATAATCGGATGGGCGATATAAAAAGATATCCTACGATCGGACGGTCCGCGTGAGCGTCGACGGACCGGAATGGTTCTTTTGGCAGATAACGCCAAAAGAGCGACAAATTGACACGTGGCAACACTCTAGTGAACCCCGAGGATGGAGGAGACAAAACCATGGCGTCGAACATGGGAGGTACGTATTCCTTTGTAGTGCCGTACAGCTGCCATACACATTCTATAGCGGCTAATGTATTCTTTGTATATATTAGTGTACTTTACAGTCCTCATATTGGTGAAGGTTTGGGTAGATAGGCTTTGTGAATACGTAGGCTAAGACTTCGTCACTTTAGGGGGTTCTAGAAGTCCTCTCTCCCGGAGGCCATTTGTATATAACTGCTGTCTTTGAACAACGATAATCAACTGCTGGCAGTTATTCTTGTGGGAACTGAAGTGTGTCAAGGCTATCCTAAAGGCTTAATCTGAGCTGCACATTCAGTGGGACTATGGAGTCCATAGAATTTCAAGTTATGGGCCCACTTTCTAGGGTGCCCATATGTGACGGAATAGGGTTTGTTTACTGGGAAACTATGATGGAGGGTGCAATAATGTGCCCTCCACCCGATTTTGGAGGAATTCGGTTCGCAGGATCTTCTGAATTTACCAGAAGAGGAATGAAGGTGGTAGGCAAGACTGACGATGGTGAGACGGTTACCACCGAGAGTGGAAAAAGAAAAGGAAAAGTTGCGACAAAAGAAAAAGAAAACAGATTACACATCCATAGTTCTTTTTGAAAGTTAAAACTATACATTAATCGATGCAGTTTTGTTACAAACTGGAAAAAAATTGGGTCAATTTATAAATGTGACAGGGACCATACCAGTCCTAACTGAACAGAAAACAAAAAAGAATGATACCACAATCTCGACTTACAAAAACAAAGTAGCAAAACATCTCATTCTTATGAGTGTCATGATGATCGGGGGAATCTATGCATTTGTAGGGACAGAAAGTGGTTTACAAAACTCGGAAAAATTCCCTCGATAGCGATAGAGTATTGGGATGGGAGAGTGGTTACCACTAGTTTAGTGGGATCAGTGGATCTGAAAGTCGTATTAGATGGAAAGGTAAGGTGTCTATAAGGTGTCAGATGTTTTGTATATCTATTAGCTAAACAAAAATCTGATCTCTACATCTGAGAGTTTGAGACATGATCCAGATAAGGCGTGTTTACAACTAGTTATCAGAATGAGGTCTATTTTACCTGTGTAAAAAGAAGTCAAGTCAGGGAATGGTTCGGATCGTCCTAAGCTATGAAAAGAAAGGAGTTTTGTATTCTTGTGTAAATGAAATGATGATATGGCATAAAAAGTTGGGGCCTGTGCATCTAAATAGATTGAAAGAAATGAAAAGAAATAGAGTAGTAGAAGGAATTCATTTTGAAGATGATGAGGTGTTAGATGATTGTAGTGGGTGTGCTCAAGGGAAAACTCACAAAGTGCCCTTCCCAAAAACTGCAACATTTAAGGTAAAGAAGGTTTTGGATTTAGGGCATAGTGATATATGGGGACCAGCTAGAGTTCCATCAGCTACGGGGAAGAGGTATATGCTTACTATCAAAGATGATTGGTCTAAATACATTGGGTTTACTTTCTTAAGTCTAAGTCCGAAGCTTTAAAGTATTTTCAGGAATATAAAGCATGGAGTGAAAAGCTTGACGGAACTTGTATAAAAAGAATAAAGAGTGATAATGGGGAAGAATATATGTCTAATCAGTTTGAAGAGTTATTAAAAAAAAGAAAGAATCCAGCATTAGGAGCTTGTCCCTCATAATCCAGAAGATAATGGGGTGGCTAGAGTTCCATAAGCGGGTGGGAAGAGGTATATGCTCACTACCGCAGATGATTGGTCTAGATACTTCGGGTTTACTTTCTTAAGTCCAACTCTGAAGCTCTTTAAGGTATTTTCAGGAATATAAAGCATGGAATAAAAAGCTCCACGGAACTTGTATGAAAAGAATAAAAGTGATAATAGGGAGAATATACGCTTAATCAATTTGAAGAGTTTTTAAGAAAGAGGGAATCCAGCATCAAGAGACTCCAAAAGAGAATAGGGTGGCTGAAAGATTTCGTTTGTTGACCGATAAAAAAATAGGAAAACAATTTTGGGCGATGCAATGAATTGCGCTAATTATGCGCTAATTATCTTAAAAACAGAGTCCTTACCTCAGCCATTAAAGAAGAAACACTATATGAGAGATGGATTGGTAGAAAACTAAATATATCCCATCTATAAGTATTTAGAAGCCAAGTTTATAGTCTGAACACAGATAAAGCCAGCTGGAAAATGGATGCAAAAGGTAAACCTGGATACTTAGTGGGATATGATGAGGATGTAAAAGGATGCAGAGTTTACGATCTTACCAATAAATACATAATCCTGGTAAAACATCTAATGGTAATGGATGAAGATAAATCTGTGGATCCCGTTAAATATACAAAAACTGTAAAAATCAGATTTGAAATTGAGACATAAGTTGTATTTGGAGAGACAGCCCAAAAAGACAATGCTTAGTCAGCTCACGTGTTAAAAAAAAAAAGAGTCTCAACCGGAAGAGAAAGGTTCACTCCATGTTGGTAAAAAGGGAGAAAAAGAGACGGAAATGGTTTCCATGGACAAGGGAGTTGAAGAGCATCCAAAGAAAAATCCAAGGACGCCCTTTAAACCAGCAACAAATTTTGAGGGAGGAAGAAAGAACAACACAAGGCTTCTAGAAAGGCAAGTAAATAGTAAGCTCACTAATGAGTGAACCTAACACCAGCTCGAATATGGATGCAAAACTTGGATATTTAGTGGGATATGATGAGGATGTAAAGGGATACAGAGTTTATGATCTTGCCAAAAAGACATAATTCTGGTAAAACATGTAGTGGTAATGTGTGAAAGCAAATTTGTGGATCCCTTAAAATATACAAAAATTGTACTGATCAGATTTGAAACTGATCAAGAATTTGAGACATAAGTTGTATTTCGAGAGACAGCTCAGAAAGACAATGCAGAGTCAGCTGACATGTAAAAAAAAAAAGAGACTCAGTTAAAAGAGGAGGTCTCACTCTAGACTGGTGAAAAAGAAGAAAGAGACCGAAATGGTCCCTATGGATAGGGGAGTTGAGGAGCATCCAAAGAGGAATCCAAGGATGCCCTCTATACTAGCAACAACTTTTGAGGGAGGAAGAAAAAACAGTACAAAGCTTCTTAAAAAGCAAGTAAACAGTAAGCTTGCTAAACTTTCATATTCGAGTGAACCTCAGACATACTTTGAGGCAGTTAATAGTCCAAAAAGCAGCAAATTGTCCAAAAAGTAGCAAATAGGTGACAACCATGAATGAAAAAATGGCATCAATTATGGAGGCTAACACTTAGGATGGTGGACTGCCCACCTGAGGGAAAATCTATTGGATATAAGTGAGATTTCAAACTAAAACTGAATCCTAACATTAACATAGAAAGGTACAAAGCTAGACTTGTTGCAAAAAGGTACACACAGAAAGCAAGAATTGACTATGAGGATTGTTGCAAAAAGATACACACAGAAAAAAAGAATTGACTATGAGGAAACCTTTGCTGCAGTGGTTAGATTTCCCTCTCGGTTAGGATCCTCCTACCTCCTAAGTCTGACAGAAGCAAAAGATACTGAGATTCACCAAATGGATATTAAAACAACCTTTCTACATAGGTAATTAGAGGAGGAAATCTTCATGAGGCAGCTGGAAGGTTTCGTGGAAGAATGACTGTAAATTAAAATCCGCAGATTGATGAATTCCCTGTATAGACTCAAGCATGCACTGAGGTAGTGGAATATAGCACCGAGGCAGTGGAATATAAAGATAGATGAATTTCTGACAAGTCTAGGATTTATAAGAATCAGTTATGATCATTCTATTTATTTGTTTGAAAATGAGAATGAGGTGATATTTATTGCAATCTATGTTGATGATCTGTAAGTAGTGAGAAAATCGCTTGAAATGATTAACAAATTAAAAAAAAAGTTGAGAAGTCTGATTGATATGAAAGATATAGGGGAGGTTAGAAACATTTTGGGAATTCGAATGGATAGAGATAGAGGAAAGAAAATCATAAAACTGATTGAGAAATAAGCTTTAGGAAACATGTTAGAAAAGTCTCAAATGGAGAAAGCCAACAGGTTCTCTTCTCCTATGGATTTGAAAAAGGTTTATGAAGGGAGTTTAGAGGGAGGAGTGGTGATGATAGATGATTAGATGGATCAAAAATAGTGGAAATTTATGAAAAATATTCCATATGGACAAATTGTATGCAGCCTAATATATTTTATGAACTGCACTAGGCCTGATATAGCAACAGCTGTAAGAGCTATGAGTAAGAGTCTAAACAATCCTAGAAAAAGAGATTAGGAGGCAACAAAGAGGGTGATGAGATACTTGGTGGGAACAAAGGATTTGTGGTTGCATTTGGGTGGGGACAATACTGACATCACCATTAAGTGATGTCACCTATAAAGATGTGCCGATGAGAAGATGCACTTCTGGGTATGTTTTGCAAGTTGGGTCCGGAGCTTGCTGTTGGAGCAGCAAGCAACAGAAGTTTGTAGCTCAGTCCACTATGGAGGCTGAGTACATGGCTTCCTGTTCTGCTGTAAAAGAGTTAATGAGGGTCAAATCCTTGCTCCAAGAGCTAGTATTTATGAAGAGTGTTGTGCAAAAAATGTTTTGTGATAATCAAACCGCCATTGCAATTGTAGCTAATCTTAAGCATCATTTCAAAGCAAAACACATGGATATAAGATTGAGTTTTGTGAGTGAAAAAATTGAGAATAAAATAATATAACTAAAATACAGACCATATAGAGAAATTGTTGCTGATATGATGACCAAACCTGGACCTTCTCCAAAGTTGATGTTTTGTAAAGAAAGATGTGGGTTGAAACATAAGTTAAACCAATAATTAAGGGGAGTGTTAAAAAAAAAATTCATAGGTTCTATTTTTTGATTATAGCTCACTCTAGGAGGCTATAGACGGAGAGTTAGATATGAGTAAGCCATGGTTGCCTCCTTGGTAGCCAAAGAGACAAACTGAGGCAGTAGAGAGAGAAAGAAAGTTGCCTCTAACAAAAAGAGTGGATTGGTCGGGAGTTGATCCTTGGTTCTATTAGTCCATAGTAGCCGTTTTCCGTATCCATTTGTTGTTGAAGACGCCGATACACACATGCGGTGTTATTCGGTAATAAACATATTCTGCGCGCATTAATCCATTTAATCCATTTAACGGAATGAATCGTAACTGGCGCACATGAAGAAAGGAGAACATTACGAGCGTATGGAACATCCGGCGAGCCGCATAATCGGATGGACAACATAAAAAGATATCCTACGATTAGACAAGCCGCGTGAGCTCCGGCGGACTGGAATGGTTCTTTTGGCGAATTACGCTAAAAGAGCCACAAATTGACACGTGGCAATACTTTATTGGACGCCGAGGATGGAAGAGACAAAACCACGGCGTCGGACAAGAGAGGTACTTATTCCTTAGTGGTGTTGTACAGCTGCCGTACATATTCTATGGCGGTTTATGTATTCTTTGTATATATTAGTGTACTTTACAGTCCTCTATTGGCGGAGGTTTGGGTAGAGAGGCTTTGTGAGTAGGTAGACTAAGACTTAGTCACTTTTATAATCCATCTGTATATAACTGCTGTCTTTGAACAGTGATAATCAACGCCGTCTTGGAACAGCGATAATCAACTGCTCC
>JBBHKE010003176.1:0-13723 GCA_037447655.1 Zygnema cylindricum
TAACATTAAAAGCGATACACGGTGTACTGTATTGAATCTGGTGAACCATGTAAGGTGCGTACGATACAGGGCACCAGATATAGAATTTCCGGGGAGTTCACACTTTTGAACGAAAATCGACCTGGTCTTGACTTCAGGCTTTGAAGTTTGTGCTCTCTCCCTGGAAGGTCCATTTCCCGTTATTTGATAGTCTGTTGTTGGATGTACCGTACCGCTCAATCCTGTAATAGTGTACGTTACTGTGAACCAATGTCATGGCGCCAACTATAATGCAACTGGAATCCCATGTAGAATGACGCCTTAGAGTTATTTCGGTCGATGTCCGGCTTGAATAAAATTCTCAAACATTAGCACTATGCCTGCACTACACAACATGCCTATAATACAGTGCTATGAGATATAGCGTTGCATGAGTTTCTACATTCTTTGTCTATGTTTACGATGACTGCTTGAAGCTAGTAAGACAAGCATCATGATCGCGGTGTTAAGGCACTCCTTCAAGAGATGGTCACTGAAACTTCTTGATTCGAGTATCCGTTGAGATGATTGAGCAAATTCAATAAATGCAAATTCTGTAGGCAGTGTTGAAAGATACGCTTGATGTGTGTCAGAACTTCCACCAGAACCATTTTCTATATCAAGATGGCACTCATGGACACAAAAAAAGCTGATACTAAAGGTTTATTGCATAGAGGAACCATGGTTAACAATGACCAGCTTCTAAAGCATGGGATAGAAAGGGATTGGTACAACACTAAAATAAGAAAAATCCTCATGTGTGGAGGTGATAACTACGTGAGATTTAAATTCTCCTCTTTGACAAGTAGCTGCAAAAAAGAAGCGAACATCTAGTGTCTTCGTCAACCCTCACAAGTACACCGTGAATTGTTCGTAAAATAAAGAGATTATTGGCAGTGGGTTTATATTAGCATTACTGAATTCTAATGCAGTTCCAAATGATGTGGTTGTTCTTGAAAGTTTTATAAGTATTGGCGTTGAGAAGAAAGCAATTAGTGTTATCTGTACTATTATGTGGTAAAAGAGGAGGAAAAGAACCGGCACTGGATTAATGTTATTCACGATTATAACGATTTAAAATGTACTATATTCTCAACATGCAAAAAAAGAATCACATTAGCCATCCAAAACACTTCAAACCAAGTAAAATCTCATCAACAAAAATGACTCTGTCCCACAATTTCTTACGTATCGTTAACCACACGGTACAGCCTAACATAATTCATTTCGTTTCTTCTCAATTAGGAGGCAAAACTCCCATGTTGCACAACTTGATTAAACACTAATTTTAGTTCTACACTCGTTTTTCTCACGAACCTGTATAAAACCTTAGAAGCTGCAACGCCCCACCTCCCTCCGACAAAAAACTTCCTCACAAAACAAAACCAAACAAAGGACAAAAAAGTCTCTGGACAAAAAAAATTCCGGACAAAAAATTTTCCTGTCAAAACTTTCTCCTGTTTCCTAAGAACCCGCGAGCGTTTCCTTGACGTGCACGCCTGTGATCCCTCGATCAAAGTAGATATGTATTTGTTTTTTGACGTGTACCAATGGCAATCATCTCGTGGGCCCCAACTCTCCTCGCGAGGAGAGTTGGGGCCCACGAGATGATGTGCTCGATTGCTTCGCAGATCTACAATAGTGAAACATCCAACGGTCAGGAATCCCTCCTACATCATTGGAGCTTCCCGACAGCTTTCCAGTACCGATGTTTCGTCTTACAAAAAAAATATTAATGGTACGGATATGTACGGTGCTGTACGGATACGTACAGCGTCCAGTAGCAAACCTCACTTTTCGTCTAATGGAAACATACCCTTAGATGGTCATACGGTACACAGGAAAATTCAAAGACTGCAAAACTGTTCGGATTTCGGAACAGCATATGTCACAGGCCGTTTAACACTGAACAATAAAGTAAAAGTAAAAGTAAAAATAAAAACGGAAAACAGGCAATATTTACATTAAAAGGATCCGCTATCTATCTCTCTGGCTTAAGATCTCCATGTGAATTTAACTCTCTAACTTAATGAGATTGCGCCACATTAAGTTTTGAGGCCATAACTTGTGAGCATGTACCTATTCATAGTGTTTGCAAAAATGTCGCAAGCTACACATATCCATGTGACTAAAGACTTTATTGCATCTACTACATTGCAATAATAAAATGCCTTAATCATAAACCTTGCTGGTAAAAATGACAAGCTTCAAAAATGACAATTTCCATACAAGATATTGCTCTTTCTTTGGATCCTCCATCTCTGAAGATCTCAAAACTATGATACCCTAAGCTGTCCACTCCAATAGACAACTACTGCTTGACATTGCTGATAACCGCTAAGCTATCAAAGTTTGAAAGTTCCTCTACAACTTCACAAGTAACGGCACTTTCCCATGTGCTAAAGTTACAGTTATTTTGTGTCGTTTTCCTCCGTAACTTGGAAAAAAACGAAAAAATATGCAGCCGTACCAAAATATTGAAATTACTACCGTACAAGTTGCGTTACATTAAAACTTTATGTGTACTACAGTTTGTCGTCTAGCGCGATGAAGTTTGTCGTCTAGCACGTTTCGACTCATTTTCAAACTTTATATAAAATCACCTCGCGAGGTGATTTTAAATATAGTTCCATGAGGTGAGCGAATAGGCAGACTCTGTCGCACGTGTCAAAAGTTTTTGACAATTTTTGTGCGCGGAGTACAAAAAAAAAAAACCACTGCACGTTTACAACCTGTGCATGACTTTTTTCTGTGCGCTTTTTACTGTACAGGGGCTGAGGAGGGGTCTCGACCAACAGACGCCATTTCGCAAAAGCGAAGTCCCGTGAAAGCGCCTCTCTCTCTCTTCCTCTCCCACTACCGCGTCTATCTCACAATCTTTGCAACGAAAAACGTCTATAATGGTATCAAATGAAAGATCTATGAAAACGATTTTTTTTTACTTTCTTTGGGCGTATTTTGCAAGTAGAGTGAGAAAAGCCAAAAAAATAAAATCGGAAAACCATGGCGGAAAGTTTTAGAATTTATGACGTCGGCCCTGTCATGGTTGAGCGTGACGTGTGTGACGTCATAATGTCACAAACCCTAAACGTTTGCAATGCTTCCACGTTGACAACGTGGCGTACAGACATTGCGAAGTGACAAAAACTGTTCAGTGTGCGGGTGGACGTCTAAAATTCGAAGCCGAGTGGAAGTTTCGCAACATTTTGTGTACCGTTTGTGTGTCACATGTTTCGTACATGTCTACGCTTGTCAATTTTTTAAGTAACAAGTTATTTGCGATTACATCGGAATGCTCTGAATTTTGTCGAAGAGTCTTCGCTAGAAACAAAGTTACAAGATTAAAGTTTCGGTTACATGGGAAAGTGCCCTAAGCAAAAATTTTATAGCAAAATGACAACTAGGCACAAAGTTACAGCACAACAAAGATGCCTTCATCTTCTTAGGTTAAATTATGTACCAACTGGAAAACCTAAACCTCACTACACCGCGAATCGTAATTAGAGTAAATTACTCTAATTTGGTCGCTCGAAATTTCGACTCTATGACATCAAATAGAGTAAACACGTGTACGCGATCTTTTGTCCACGTGGCGGTATTAATTTTCGTGGTTTGGCACTTTGACTTGAACGATCAACGTAAATAAAACTAGAAACAAACAAATTTGCAAAAAATAATTGAAAAGAACAAAGAACCATCACGTGCAGCTACACGTGAATGCGGATGAATGACGACAAAATACGCGACTATAGAAAATGCTAGAATCGGAACCAGCCAAACGTACCGAATCGGATCCAATCCCACCAGTACATTTCGTACGGTTTTGAAAAGTGGCAGTTTCAAGCGGCAAACACAGGCTTGCGTTGAAGTTTCCTTCCGTACGCATACACGCGTGCGAAGTGCCACGGTCCAACAAAGTGACCAGACCGGCGTGACAAAAGCCGCCAATGACAAAATAGGTACAATTTCCAAATTTGAAAAGCAGATGCGGACGAGACTGCCGTACGCTAAAGTTCTCTAACCTGTATGTCCTTTTTGGCAGTTAGCAAACGGAAACATTTCAAGAACTTCCGGTGGACTGCAAACTGGACGGCAAGTTTTATGGTTCTTAAACGACAGTCAAGCCTCCGCGATTGTCATTTTCCACATAAGAAACTCAGCATTATGACGCCATATAGTCTCCTGATTTAGACGTGATGACATAAGCATAAGTTTACTGCACGCCGGTTTTTGTTGGAACAATCTTAACCAATAAAATCATCGTTTAATACGTGTTTAATCGGAATGTAGAATATCGCATCGTATCGACTGGCATATCGCATTGGTCCACTGCAAATGAGGGAAGGAGCGACGCGGTTGAAGTAAAAGATGACATCACCGGGTATAATTACCTACGTCGAATGTTTTAGGGCGTTTGTAACCTTCCCAGTTTGAATCAGGCGCCATGGCCCTTTAATTTAGGGTACACTATCTCTTTCGCCAATAATTTCTCCTAGACCCGATCCAGGCAACCAGAGTCATAATAATATAACAAAATTGATGCTTCCACTCTAAAACAGGCGAGTGCTGCAACCACCACAAATGGAATCGGTTGCCCATGTTTGCGCAACCGCATCACAGGTAAGACTGCACTTCCAATTGATACAAGTGTTAATAACAATAATCTGATTGATATATTAACAACTCATTTTTAAAGGAACACAAATAGTATCGCAAGTGACACGTGAATAATATCGGAGTTAAGAAATTCTTAGTGTGGAAAAGTTATTGGTTTTATCTAGTCTAATTTAGTCTTTAACAACGTGGCTGCTTTTTAACGGTTTCAAAGAAGATATCAAATAGTATTAATAACACTATTTAATATGCAAGGTTAAGTTTTATTGAGCTAATATTGTATTGTTAACGCAAAGAGCAATTTATGGTTTATCATGGCATGTACATACTATAAACATTAACGTTATCGTCGATCCAAACCGCATCAAACCAAAAAAGTTGAAACATATCGCGTTTTTGCATTATATCTAGAGTAAATTCGCGTCCGAAAAAATTAATGAAAAATCGTTGTTTCACTCGATGTGCATCGCAAGTTGCTCGATCCACTACATTGAGACCTTCGAGTGGTTTCATGCAAAGGAGGAGAAGATTCCCTCGTGAAGCATAAAGGGATGCGGGTGATAAGGAGTTTGCCGTCACTGTTGTGGTCGACCGAACCTTTATCAAATGTGGGCGCCCGTTTGTAAAAGGGACAAAGTGATCCACACCACACCACAATGCACAGCGGAAAGACTCCCAAGGATCCCTTCGTAGCAACAGCAAAAGCACACAGCATTCACTAATAAAGGTTGAGCTTTATTAATCGGGAAAACTACAAGTTGAAAGCTCGCTGCGAAGGTTTACTCAAAAAGAGTTGTCTACTGACTAAGACTACTTGACTATTTAAACTCACCAGCTGCTTGTCAACCTATACCACACTTATGTACATGTGGACCTTCACGGTCAACGGAGATCTATCTAAACTATCTTCTAGAACTATACAGGTTAATCTAAATTCTACAACGTTGCTATACTGCTACGCTCCGTTGCTACGTTGCGCTACGAAGTCGCTGCGCTATCCCGCTAAGTTGCTACGCTGCAATGTTACGCTGGTCTGGCATCGCAGCTGCGCTGCTCCAAAATCGCAACTATCGCAGTCTCGATTCTAGCCACTGAAGTACTCCGCTCTGTAACCCTGTTACAGTGCCTCCCACTAAAGATTCAGCGTCCCGCTGAACATTACTTACTCAGGGAAGTTGGAGTTGGCGGAGGATTTCGTAGATCTCCTGTCGATACTCCTCAAACTCCTCCCGCAGGGTGTCCTCTTGGTTTTGGAGGTGTTCGCATCGAGTCTCCAAAAGGGCGATGTGGCGATTCGCCGCTGCCAAACGTCTTCGAATGATCCGATCCCGAAGTTAGTCCTCTCCCTAATCTGGTGCGGCTGCGGTCGCTTCTAGTTGTGGCGGGGCGACCTCATGTGCTGGTGCTTCAGGTGTCGGACTTTGGGGAGCTTCGGGCTCATTGACCGGTTCGGCTTTTTCTTCCCCCTCCTCTACTAGTTCCCACCGAGGTACATTCCCCAACTTGAAGGAGAAATGTTTCTTGGCTGCTCAGGCCTGCTGCAAGGTGTTTTTCTTGGCCAATTAAGTGCTCGTACCTCGGTTGTGACTTCCGCCCGAGATATGATGTCGTAAAGACGAACATCCGATGGGTGATATTGGTGGAGCAGCCCAGGAACATCCACTCTCTACCGATAGTGGTCCTTGTTGTTCTACAACCACCGTTGCAAGAGGAGAACCAACAGTAGTAGTGGAAGTAGACATGAAAAACAACTGAAACTATCAAAGTACCTACTCAACAACCAAATTTGAACTGACACAAAATATGACTCACAAAGCCAATAAGCCTCAAATTTGCCACAGTGATAGAGAATACAGTAAATTGACAATTTCCAAAATTGCACCCCAAATGGTTTTTGAAAACCATAAGATATGATGTTTGGAAGTCACGCAAAAAGTGCCATTAGAAAACCATATTCCCAAAACTGGATGCTACAAAATTGGCTAAGTCCTAAGTTATATGCTCACAGTGTGTATCTACTGATCTACACTAATTTGGGTTACAGTTACTATAGTTATTATCCTGACTAACGATAAAGCATCCTATCCGTACGTCATTGTACCTCAAAATCCTAATTATTATTTTCTAAAAACTTGATTAATGGAACACTATTTTTTATTACACTAAACTACAAAACAATGTTATTCAGATATTTCCAGATATTGAACTGTACACAAAACGTTCCAACCGTACACAAAACGTTGCAAATGCTTAGTCAGCGGTAGTCGCTAAAGTCTAGCCAAATGTGGTCGTGCAGTATGAAGCACCTGAGTGATTCGTCACTTGTGGTCCCACGCCAATCACGCTTGTGGTCCCTCGTGAATCACGCTTGTGGTCCCAGGTGAATCGCGTCTGTTGGAACAAATTCAATCGACGATGGTACCGTCGAACTGTTCCATATATTTCCGGAATACCCTGTTCAGATCCCGCTCGTCCGATCTTGTGAATCGAATCGTCAATTGCGTGACATGTGTGGCTGACTGTCGGCGCCACTCCGAAGAACCTGTATACGTTTTTTTGCCGACACGT
The DNA here is from genome assembly GCA_037447655.1 of Zygnema cylindricum. Classification (NCBI taxonomy): domain Eukaryota; kingdom Viridiplantae; phylum Streptophyta; class Zygnematophyceae; order Zygnematales; family Zygnemataceae; genus Zygnema; species Zygnema cylindricum. Next base: position 7,201 of record JBBHKE010003176.1, read on the forward strand.
GTCTTTGTAAAAGTACAATACACTCTACTGTACTTTTTGCTACTGTAACGCTAATGAAGGTAAGTATTACAATAAACAACATAAAAAATATTCTAAGTTATTTTTACTTCTATTTAATGAAATAAAGATTTATAAATTACAACACTCCTCTAAATCTTTAGACTCAGTTACTCACTTAGTCCAATAACATCTCTGACAAACTGTAACTTAGGAGCAGGAAGGTCTTTTGTTAACATGCCAGTCACCATTTTCTCATCCAACAAATAACACAATTTAACGACTTTTGCAAGTACTTTTTCCCTAACAAAGTGAAGTCTAACATCCATGTGTTTTCTCTTAAAGTGATGGCTGGGGTTAGAGGCAATTGCAATGGCAGCCTGGTTGTCACACCAAATAGTTTGAGGACCAGTTTGCATATACCCAAAATCTTGTAAAACGAACTTGACCCATAGGAGCTCCTTGAAGGCGGAAGCTGCTGCCATATATTCTGACTCCATTGTGGATTGAGTGTAACCTTTTGTTATTTGCTACTCCAACAGCAAGTTCCATCTCCAATCTTGAGAACAAAGCTGGTCGTAGATTTTCGGTTTGGCATGTCTCCATAGCTAGCATCGCTCCATGTTTGTATTTTCACTTCTCCTCCTCTGAGTACAAGTTTGAGATTTCGAGTATCTGCAAGATATCTCAACACCCTTTTTGCTGCTTCCCAATCTGCCATTTTAGGATTCTGCAGACTTCTACTCAAGACTCCCACAACTGCAGCAATGTCGGGTCTCGTACAGTCCATAGAATATGTAAGACTTCCAACTACCTGTCTATATGGCTTTGAAGCCATAAACTTTTCCTCACCTGTCTCTAGACTCTCACAAACGTTTTATGCATGAGTTTGACTCAATTCCTTCCAATTTTTGCCTAATTTCAATGGGAGATATATATCCTTTCACATCTTTCATTTCAAATCTTTCAAGCTTGTTACCTATTGCTTCTTTCTGAGTCAAGATAATCCGACTTTTGTTTTTGTCTCTTTCTTCCTGTATACCTAAGATATACTTGGCCTCTACGAGGTCCTTCATCTCAAACCTAGACCTTAAAGCCGTTTTAATGCGGTTTATTTCACCCATTCACTTACTTATTAATAATAGGTCATCCACATATACATCAATGTAAAACATCCCATCCTCCCCTTGTAGTACATATACAAAATGATTTGAGCTAATTCTAGTCATAAACTCATCTAACTTCAAATTCCATTGTGTGGGGGCTTGTTTCAGCCCATACAAAGATTTCATCAGTTTACACACCAATTCCACCTTTCCTTTTTCTACATACATATCAGACTGTTTCATGTAGATGGTCTCTTCTAATTCTCCATTCAAGAAAGCAGTTTTGACGTCCATTTGATGTATTTCTATATTCTCAATAGCCGTTAGACTTAGCAAGATTCTGACAGTAGGAAATCTAACAATTGGAGAGAAGGTTTCTTCAAAATCAATACCTTCTTTTTGATTATACCCCTTGGCCACTAGTCTGACGTTACACCTTTCAATGGTGTTGTCCGGGTTCAACTTCACTTTGAATACCCATGTGCTGCCAATGGCTTTTTCTGCCTGGAGGAAGATCCACGAGCTCCCACGTCTGTGCCTCCATAATAGATTTCATTTCCTCGTTCGCCGCCTCGATCCAATGATTTCTCTCAAGTGATGAAAAGGCCTTCTGAATTGTTAAAGGCTCCTCTCTAGCTGGAGAAAAAACAAAGTGAGAGCTTTCTTGTAGAGGGCTCCTAGATCTCTTTCCCCCTAGAAATTCCAAGGCTGAAATCGTCGGCAATCCGATTTGACTGCGTTGGCTGATCCGCGACCTGTGGTGTAATTGTTTTTTCCGCCTGAGCTGGAACTTGTGGGGAAGCCTCCTGTGAAGTCACTAAAGGAACAGAAGGAAGAGTAGTCCCACTTTGATGTGGAAAGTAAACTCGTTGTGTATGGTGAAAAATGACATATTCCTGTTTTTCCTTTGCCGGTTTGTCTGGCACTTGAAAAGAGTCAACCGAATCCATCTCATCTTTATTCTGGATATTTCTAAAGATATCCACTTTTTGTTTCTCAAATACAAAAACTGTATAACCTTTTGCATTAGCATCATACCCCATGAAAATTCCTAGTAAGCCCTTAACATCCATTTTCCATCTATCCTATGAAGTATCTATAATAAAACACTTGCTTCCAATGATCTTAAAGTGACTAACATCAGGTTTCTCTCCTGTCCATAGCTAAAAAGGTGTAGTGCTAATAGATCTAGAAAAAATAATATTCTTAATATAAACACCGCAGTTAAGTGCTTCAGCCCAAAATTTCAAATCTAGCCGTTTATCTACAAGCATGGACTGAGCACTTTCTGTCACTGTCCTATTTAATCTCTCACAAACACCATTCTGTTCCGGTGTATATGGAACCATAAGATTGAGACTGATACCTTCTTGAAAGAGAAACTCTTCGAATTCCTTTGATGTATATTCTCCCCCATTGTCCGATCTCAACGCCAAGATTGGAACTCCATGAAGCTTTTCCGCCCACGATTTGTAGTGTTTGAAGTGAGTAAATAATTCGCTTTTATGTTGCATGAAGTAAAATTTGGTATATCTCGAGCAATCATCTATAAATGTAATTATATAGTGGACGCCTCCAGCCGAAGCCACTTGTGAAGGACCGAGAACATCAAAATTTATTAGCTGCAGAACTTTCTCCGATTTATGGTCTATTTCCTATGGAAATGGCAATTTGTGGATCTTTCCAAGTAAACAACCATCACATGATTTTATAGGATGGGAACTGAGAGAAACTCCCTCAACTTTTCCCGAATTCACCATTTTCTTTAGACTATCATAATTCATATGTCCTAATCTTTTATCCCACAACTCATTCTCAGATTTGACACTAGAGTTGAGAACATCATTTTCTTTATATTCAGCCATGTCCATCATTTACGTTTTGCTAGCATCTCTAGTTCTTGTTACTGCTACTTTCCCTTTCTTGCTTACAACATGTCTACCTCCTTTCACAATGTTTTCAAAGCCTTTACTCTCCGGTAATGATGTAGAAAAAATATTTTTCTTAAAGTCTAGAACAAACAAACATTGTGAAGGGTTTTTTCTAGCGACTTTCCCCCCACATCTACCATCAAAGATACATCACCCTGAGTTGAGGTTTGAACACTCATGCCACAAGCATAGTAAATACTTTTTGGAGATGTTTGCCGAAGATTCGTAAAAGCCGCCTTGTTCTAACACATGTGGGCAGACGTTCCCGTGTCCATGATCCATCATGCATCCTTAGGACCCTCCATGGCTATTGCCATAGGAAATAAATCCCCATCCTTTGTCTCATTGAAGCTTAAAGACTCATCTACATCAGTTGCACAAGCTGAAAAAGGAGCATTTCCACAGGTATGATTCCCAAAGTAGCATTTGTGATATTGGCTTTGCTGCCAACCTGGCCTGTTTAAACCTGTCCTATTAGCCCTTTTCAGCTTAGGATAGTAGCAGTATCCATGACCCTTCTCAGAACAATAAAAGCAAACAGTAGAAGATGGCCTATTCTGCCTATGATTATGCTAATTAAACTGATTATGATTCTGGTTAAACCGACTTTTTTTTTGATTAATCTGATTTCTTTTGTCAAAGTCTGTGGAAAAAGCTTCAGCCTTTCCTTCTCCTTCAAAGAGTTTAGTATTAGTCTCTTCCTCCAATATAAAATTATATGCTAACTGAAATGACCAGCTAGCTTTATCATGACTTTTTAACTGAACAGACACACCCTTCATGCTACTAGGGAGACCCCTAATAAGCAAAACTGCCTGTTGAAACTCACGAAATGACCCCAAAGCAGACGAGTGAGCATTAATGAGTGCACAAAAATTGACACAATACTCGACCATAGTACCCCCCAAGTATTTGTATCCCCAAATTTTTCCAGCCACCAAGAGCTCCTCTTGAACATTCGCTTTCTCAAAAGTGGATTCCAGTGATGTCCAAATCTAGCTCGCCTTCATCATTTTCAGTCAAGACATGACCAATTTTTTTGAAATATAAAGAATTAGATTGTTCCTTGCCATTGAATTCTTTTTCGCCCAAGTTTGATCTGTTTCATCAAGGGAGTCATCCAAGACCCACAATAAGTCAGCAGTTTCAAACGACGATTCAACCATCGCCGCCCAGTTACCATACTTTTGGCCATTGAAGAAAGGAATTCTTGACGAAAGGCCCATAACTTGTTGTTCTACAACCACCGTTGTAGGAGGAGAAGGTTGTAGGAGGAGAACCAGCAGTAGTAGTGGAAGTAGACATGAAAACAATAGAAACTATCACAATACCTACCCAATAACCAACTTTGAACTAACATGAAATAAGCCTCCGAAAACCAATATGCCTCAAATTTGCCATAGTGATACAAAATACAATAATCTGACAATTTCCAAAATTGCAGCCCAAACGATTTTGTAATCCATAAGATATGATGTTTGGAAGTCACGCAAAAATTGCCCCTAGAAAATCACATTCCCAAAACAGGATGCTACAAAATTAGCTAAGTCTTAAGTTATATGCTCACAGTGTGTATCTACTGATCTACACTAATTTGGGTAACATTTACTTCTCTTATTATCGTGACTAACGAAAAAGCATCCTATCTATACGTCATTGTACCTCAAAACCCTAATTATTATTTTCTAAAAACTTGATTTATGGAACACTATTTTTTATTACACTAAATTACAAAACAATGTTATTCAGATATTTCTAGATATTGAACAGTACACAAAACGTTCCAACCGTACACAAAACGTTCCAAATGCTTAGTTAGTGGTAGTCCCTAAAGTCCAGCCGAATGTGGTCGTGTCGTACGAAGCACGAGAGTGATTCGTCACTTATGGTCCCACGCGAATCACGCTTATGGTCCCTCGTGAATCACACTTGTGGTCCCAGGTGAATCGCGTCCGTTGGAACAAATTCAATCGACGATGGTACCGTTGAACTGTACAATATATTTCTTGAATACCTGGTTTAGATCCCGCTCGTCCGATCTTGTGAATCGAATCGTCAAATGCGTGACGCGTGTGGCTGACTATCTGCGCCACTCTGAAGAACCTGCATACGTTCTTTTGCCGACACGTGTCCCTATAAAAGTACAATACACTCTACTGTACTTTTTGCTACTGTAACGCTAATTAAGGTAAGTATTACAGTAGACTACATAGAATACATTCTAAGTTATTTTACCCCTATTTAATGAAATAAAGATTTATAAATTACAACAGTCCTCAACCACTTCCACGAAAGGCAAGGCATGAGGGTATAACTGGACATATCCCTTATGGTTGTTCCCTAGGTCCTTCGTCCTCATAAAGTTCCACGTTGGGTGTGACAGCACGCTGGCGGGGATGTTGATAAGATCCCCAAGTTTTCATGTGCGCTACGCTGCTAGCCACTCCTTACGATCCCTATTGAAGCGTTTGGCAAAGCTGAAGGCACGATCGGAATGATGGGAGTCAATAGGAAGTGGAAAGAGGTAGTCGAGAATCTCTTCCCCTTTTTCACTCTCCCCGTCCGTGTCTCCTTCTCCCCGTCGGAGGACAAATACATCATCCTTGCTGAATACTGTGCCTCAGCCTTCTTTTCAGAGCTCTCCGAGGACTGTTCATTGACGGTACTCTCTTTGTTTTGGTCCCTCATCCCCTCCAGATCAGAGGCAAGATCCTCCATTGGTGGGGGTGTTCACGCTCTGGCTCCTCAAAGAGCTCATGGTCTTTTTCATCCTCCTGGTCCCCCTCTCGCAGTGGGTTATACTCGAGATTCCTACAAGTTCTTTGACCCCTCTCCTCCGCTGCTTCGTGTTGTTCCTTCCCCACTACCACATGTCTCCTCCAACTCCGGTTCCTCCTCTATCGCCCTCCTCCAATCGGCTTGGACCATGGCCTCCGCTGCGACTAAAAATTGATCTTGGCGTGGCATGTCATCGTGTCCTACCTATACGAGTTTTCATCTTTTAGGTGGTGGAGAGGACGAGGAGGCCATGGACACCGTGGAGTCCGACAGTTCAGGTAATTCGACGAGCGAGGGTAAACTAGCTGCGCGGAGGGAGCTGCTCTCCAAACTGCTTCGGCTAGGTTGGTCGGGAAAGCTGGTGGCGGCTTTAACTGAGAGGGTTGAGGGTTTCACCCTTGGACTCTTCCAAGCGTCGCATCGTGTGAGGATATCGCAGTGTCCAACATTCCGTAAGTTGCGCTGCTGCGACAATACCGAGGGTTCGTTGTAACCTAGGTTGCGATTCACAATTGCGCCATTGCGATTTTTCTGTCAGCGCAGCGGTGACATTGCGATTCTCTGACGTTAGGGCTGCTATGTTGTGTAGAAATTAATGGTCCATTTATAGTATTTTCTAGGTCTAAATAGAAATATAGAAAGAAGCCGAGGCAGTCTACCTCTAACTTCTTTCTCCAACTCTCAAACTTGTCGCAGTCACTGAGAAATTGG
>JBBHKE010003177.1:0-17132 GCA_037447655.1 Zygnema cylindricum
CTGTCTTATTTTAAAGTTTTGGGAGGGAAGGGAAAAGTAGGGCAGCAGGAGGAGGAGGAGGAGGAGGAGGAGGAGGAGGAGGAGGAGGAGGAAGAGGAGGAGGGGGAGTCTGAGAAAGAACGGAAGGAAAAGTTGGTTAAGCAAGGACTCGGTTTGGTTTTTCTTTTATTTTTTCTTTTGTTAATGGAGAGGTTTTGACATTTATTTTGAGTTTTTATCTTGTTTTCAAGTTTTGAGGGATAGGAAAAGAACGGGAGGGAGTCTGGGAAAGAAGGGGAGGTAAAGCTGGTTAAGAGGGGACTCAGTTTTTTTTTTTTTTTTTTTCTGTTTTCTCGAGTTTTTTTTTATCTAGTTTTTAGGTTTTGGGATAGTGGAGAGTAAAGAGGAGTAAAAGTTGCTGAAAAAATGTGCGATTATTGGTCACAAAGTGGGTTTTTCTGAAGGGTTTTTTTAGTTTCTTTTTTAAAGTTAGAAATCTGGAAGAGTGAGAATTGAGAATTTGAGAGAGGTTTCTCCTCTTTTTTTTCCCATCTTTCATCCTCCCTCTTCATTCTCTTTCTATCAAGTTTCTCTCCTCTCTCTCCTCTTTGATGGTTCCAACAAACATTCCTTCAAAACCGCCCATATTTTACTCTCACTTCCCTCTCTCTCCCCTCTCGCTTCCCTCTCTCTTCCCTCTCTCTTTCTCCTCTCTTTCACATCAGATGTTACCCAACAAACAAATTTTCTGCTAGACGACTTCGATCTTTCTTCCCTCTCCTCTTCTCTCACTTTTTTCTCTCCTCTCTCCTCTCAGATGGTGCCGCAAACAATCTTGCGTTTACTCTCCTCTATCTTCTTCCTCATCCCTCCTTCCTCCTCCCCTGTCCCTCGCTCTTCCCTCTCTCCCTATTTTTCTCTCTTCTTAGACTGCCAGCAAAAACTCTCCCTCTTTTTTTTCTCCTTTAACAAACATTCCTGCATTGAAGCTGCCCTTTCTTCCTCCTCCCTCGTCTCCCCACTCTCTCCTCCTCTCTCCCTTTCCCCGCTCTGACTTTGCAGAGTACACAACAAGCTCTCTCCTCTCTCACCTCTGTGTTCTCTCTCTTCTCTCTCGTCTCTCTTCTCCCTCTCCTCTCTCTGCTCTCTCTCCTCCCTCCTTAACCATCCTCTCTCCTCTCTTTCTCTATCCTTTCACCTCACCCTCGTTCGTCTCTCCTCTCTCCTCTCCTCTCTCCTCTCCTCTCTCCTCTCTCTCTCCTCTATCCTCTCTCCTCTCTCCTCTTTCCCTCTCCTCTCTCCCCATCTCCCCTCTCTCCTCACTCTCCTCTCTCTCTCTCTTCCCTCTCAGACGATGCCAATAAACAAGCTTTCCTCAAATCCGGTGGTCCCCGCTTAGTTGTGAAATCTCTCTCCTCCCATCAAGACCTCCCCTCATTGGTCCACGTAGGAGCCAATCTGGCGGCGACAGCTGGCACCCAATTCGAGCTCACCAAAGAGGCGCTAATGGACGAAAACGCCCACGAGCTTCTTTTGTCCCTTATGAGGCGACACCTGTCACATTCTGGGGCAGTTTTGGGGACAATGGAGGCTCTAAAAGTTCTTGTCACAAATGACGATTTTAGAGTGGCCGCCTCGAAGGTGAGAAAAGTTATAAAAAACTACACGTTAATGCGTTTTATAGCGGTATAAAGGGGTTCAATGGGGTATAAAGGGGTAGGAGGAGGTACTAACAGGTATAACCGGGTATAACGGGGTAGAAAGGCGAGGTCAACATAAGTGAAGGAAGTTTGGTTTTTTTTTGTTTTTTAGGAAGAAGTCAAATCTTTTGAAAATAACGTCAGTTTTTGGAAGATCAAGTTGTTGGGGAATTTATTAAGGGTTTTTAACAATATGCTGACTTTCTTTTGGGGGTGGGCTGGGAGGGAGGGAGAGGGATTGCTGTTTTTTTGCAGACGTTTATAAACGCCCAGAAAATTGCAGAAGCTGGGGCAGTAGAAATCATTTTAGAAGCTGCCCGCGAATATCGGGCAGACATTAAAATTTTGACCTCTATTTGTGTTGGGCTGACTGCTGTAGCTGTCAATGTAGGTCCCTCTTTTTTTTTTTTCCCTTTACAAATGTGGATCTTTTGTTTTTATCCTTTTTGTTTGTTTGCTTTTTCCTGTTTAAAGTCTTTCTTTGTTTGTTATTTCCCCTTGAGATTTGGATTTATGAAACTGTTGACTAAAAAGTATGTTTTTCCTTGTTTTTGTTTCTGTTTGCGTATTTAGTTTTTTCCTAAAATTTCCTTCAAAGACTTGGTTTTTTTCTCATTTCTATTCAATCAGAACAGCAAAATAAAAACGATTTGACAGTTATTTTATTCATTTTTTCATAATCCACACAGGAAAAACATTTCTTCTGACATTTTTTTCATCCACTAGTTCAGAAAAATCTTCTCTGACATGTTTTTTTTTTTTTTTTTTTTATCTACTCGTTTAGAACTCTGACATTCTTACTTTTCTATCCGTTCTTTTGGGATTCGGGAAGGAAATAAAATTTGCTCTAATTTTTTTTTTTCTTTTTTTTGTCCACTCTCTTGGAATCCGGGCAGGAAAAAGTTTGTAAATCGGTCGCTGATTTAGGAGGTGTGGATCTCGCGATAATTTTTTTGTCGAAAGCTTCTTCGGAAAAACAATCTTTGATGGCAAAAACTTCCTGTAATCTTCTTAAACAGGTCTCTCTCTCTCTCTCTCTCTCCCTCTCCCTCTCCCTCTCTCTCCCCCTCTCCCTCCCCTCTATCTCCTTCCTAAACTGTAAAACTTAAAACGATGTGAAGAAACCTATCGTTTTCTGTCAGAAACCTAAATTGAGTGTTTTGTTCTAGGAACCCCGTTCAAAAGTTAAAAAAAAAAAAACTAAAACTAATAAACCATACGAATTTAAAATTCAACACTTTTTTTGACTCTAGTCTGGTTATAATTTGTTAACTTTTGCATCCACTCTAGTTTCTGATTCACATATATACTACACCATGAATCCTTATGAGTGTCAATGTTTTTTCCACTTTTGATCGACTTTTTTCCGTGCACACCTGTCCAATTTTCTTTTAGAGACCATTTCCTATCGAAGGTAAAATTCTTACCTTCCCATCTCCACCGGTAACCCGACAAGAGCGGACAGAGAAAAGATGTTTAAAGTGGTGGAAATTTATTTATTTTAATAGCAAGTTATGGTGTAGTGTCACATCTACCCTAATTTTGATTTTGCCGGAGTTGGAAACCTCCATGGTTTTTGAATTTACTGTATGTGAATTCAGATAGGTTTGGAAGCTAAAAAATGAATACAAGTCAAATGTTTGGGTTTTTTTCCCACTACACGAGATCTTTAAGTAGTACTTGTAACAGAAAAAGAAACGGAAACAGAAACGAAAAAGAAAAAGGTCGTCGCAACTGGGTCAGCAAAGAAAAGAAAATTATCATCAGAATTTTGTCAACATGTTTGTTTTTTTCCATTATCTGATTTTTTTATGCGAAGGGGACAGTTGGCAGGTAGTGACGAAAACAAAAAGACAATTGTTGGAGGAGGAGGTATTAAATATATTTTAGAGACCGCTTCCACTTTTTCGGAAGAACCAAATGTTATTCAAGAGGTAGGTTTTCCTTTTTCCTTTGCCCTTTTTTTTGTGTATTTTTTGTTTCATTTTCTCCTTCCCGTTTCCTTTGTATTGTGTAATAGTTCATTTTTTCTTTCCGTCCGTCTGTTTTTTCTTTTTAGTTTCTTTTTTCTTTAGTTCTTTTCCTTTTCTATATTCATTTTTTAATTCTCGTCTCCTTGTTTTGCTGTATTCTTTTCTTTTGCCTTCCTTCCTTCCTTCCTTTCTTTATTCTGATATCGTTGTTCTTTTCCTCTTACTTTGCTTTTCTTTTTGTATTCAATCTCCCTCTCCCTCTCTCTCTTTCCTTTTTTCTTTCATTTTTTCCCCCCTCCCTCTCTCCCACCTGGCCTGTCCTGTCCCTCTCCCGTTCCTTTCCCTTTTCGTTTCCCATCTACCCCTGCCTGTTCCTCCCTCCCTCCAGCCTGTCCTCTCCCTCTCTCTTTTCCTTTCTTTTTCCAATTTCCATCCACCCCTCCCTCCCTCTCACTCCCTTCCTCTCCCTCCCTCTCCCTCCCTCCGCATCCTGTATTATTTTATGTCATTTTTCTTTTTTTTTGGGTTTGTATGTTCTCTTCATCTGTTGTATTGTTTTACTATTGTACCCTTTTGAGCCTTCGCTCGGCAAGTTATACAATTGATAACCTTTATTGTGGTAATTAATTATGGTTACTAAATTTAATGTGTTTTTCACCTAAATTACGGTTGAGTTTTAGTACAAAAGAGCTTCCTTTCGCACTCTCCCACTCCCTTTCGCTCCCTCCATCTCCCTCCCTCTCCTTCTCCAAAAATGTGAATGTGGAATGTGAGATGTTTTTGCCCGACCTTTTGTGTGTACCATATATAGTGTGTTTATGGCTTGTGGTTTTTTTTTTCCCTTTTTTTATCACTTTGGGTGACTGTTATTTCCTATCTATGGAGTGTACGCTTTACATATTTTGATGTGACGATAACTGACTGAAAAGCGTATGGAACTTAGTACATAAATCTAGAATCGACAGAAAATGTATTCGGCAAAATCTTGACCGAACACTTGATTGACAATAAATTCTGTGTACAAACATCCGAAAAGTAAAAATCAAGGTACAGGTTTCACACAATTTTTTTCATTTCGGCAATCAATTACGGAACAGCCTAGGTATCTTACAAGGCCCAGTATTTAGGTGGGGCATGTGGGATACCCCACAGAGGGTAACGTAAAGTGCCCCACAAGCTGTAATCGGGTATCTCAATAGGGTTTATATGTTTAGGGTCATTTATTTTTTGTTTTTTTAATAAAACAAAAACAGAAATAAAATAACCCTAAACATGCGATCGCGCGGAGAAAACGGGAGGCGGGAACGATGTGGACCCAATCACCGTGCTCGCGCGTGCGGAAAAATGCAAGGTTCAGTCCAGTATAATGTAGAGTTGAAGACATTTTTTAGCCTCGACAATTTACGAAACAAAACATTTGAATAGTGCGGAATGAATGAACATAATCGCGATACCGATGTCAGCGTATATATGTTATTATTATTGTTGTTATGAATTGATTATTATTATTATTATTGTTATGAATTGATAATCGAGACCCTTCAAAAAATTACGTAGCAATTATCGGCAAATCCTGCTCAATATACAACACTTTCACAAATGTTTTCTCATTCTCCCTCTCCCTCTCCCTCTCCCTCTTCCTCTCCTTCGCCAGAGTTTTGCCAGTATCACAGCCATCACTCTCAGGCAGCCCCTTCACGCAGCCATGGCCGTCGAGGCGGGAGCTCCAGCAATTGCCTCGGAAGCCATGGAGAGGCATCCCGAGGCCCGGGGAATGCAAAGGCAAGCCTGTCAAATGATACGGAATCTCGCCGTACGGAATCCAGAAAACAGGTGAGTTTTATACCTTTTCTTTTTATTTTGTTTTTCTCTCCTTTTTTTTTTTTTTTCAGAGAAGTGAGTCGTAGTCTCTCTCTGTCTTTCTGTAAAACCCTAACAGAATCGACAGCAGTTTTATACTGAGAAAATAGGGGAGGTTTTTTGTGGTAAAAACGCGACAAAAAGAGAGAGAGAGGGGAGGGGGAGGGAGAGGGAGAGTTTTTGAAGGAAGAGTTTGTGGAGGAGACAAAACAGGAAAAGAATGGTGTACAGATTTTAGAAACACGTGACGTCTTAAAAAAGGTTTTGAGGAGGAAGGAATCGGTGTTTTACAGAGCACGATAAAATGTTTTTTGGCTGTGTACAATTATTTGTGCGGATTTTGGTGTAAGTTTTACAATCGGGTATACGACCTAATGCACATTAGCGATAGTAGTGCAACTTTTCCTGGAAAAGTTATTGTCCACATTTTATCTTAAAAGAGAGATCTGTATGTCATTCAATAAAACACTAAGTAGACAAAGCTGAATTGAACAATACCTTTTTACAAATGATAAGCTCAACCATTTTGAATCAAAACGTTTTACAAACTGTATTGGGAAATTTTCAAACTGAATAAACAGAAAACCACAGTATGTGCTGTCTTTTTGTTCAAATTCAAGCTAATCCAAGTGTCGATTTTTGGAATCAGTCGATTTCTTCTTAATAAATCTACAGACCCTTTCAATATGTCACTTCACTATAAAACCCTTTCTGGCTTATTTTTTGATTCTGTAATTATCATAAATTTTTATTATTGTTTTCCGTCTTTTTCTTGTTTTCATATCTATTCTTCACCTTCGTAGGAATACTTTTGAGCAAAAATGAGTATTTGTCGAAATCTTAGAACTTCGAATTCCTAAGCCAAAAAATTGCAAGAAACCCTGAAAACTTTTAGAGTACTCCGAAAACAACATAAGAAAACTTTTAACTAACAAACTCATGTTTTTTCTTGCCAATCACTAAAGTCCTCACGACATTTTTCGTCGATTTTTTTAAGGCCTTTGATATTGGAGTTGGGAATTGAACGCCTTCTTCGAAAAGCCAAAGCCAACCATAAACAGTGTGGAGACGTGGCTGATTTTGCTATCCAAGCACTTGGACTGGAAATTTGATTTTTTGTAACATTCAATAATAATTGAGGCAAAGAGTAAAGAGTGAGATGAGAAGAGTAAAGAATGAGATGAGAAGAGTAAAGAATGAGAAATGAGATGAGAATGTTAAGATTAGAATGTGAAGTTGAGATAAAGATGCGACTTTCTTCCTAGTTTCATAAGAACTCACTCTTATGTACATTTTTTTAAATTTTTACCCTTTTTCTTGGGCATAGAGTTGATTTGAAATAAAGTTTAGATGATTGGACTAGTCTTAAAGAAGGCTTGTAAGTACTCGTGGTTTTCTCGGTTTTTGTTTGTGAAATCAGACGCTGAAACAAATGAATTAGCTTTGGGAAGAAAAACAGAAATTGTAACTTTTCTTGTGATGAAATCGTGATTTTATTTGTTGACTTGCAACCACTCGCGGTTCTTGTTTGTGAACTCGGAGTCGAAAACAAATGAATTTTGAGAAGAAAGAAATAATTTCTTGCTTCTCTAGTGATAAAATCGTGATAACTTAATATGCTTGCATTAAAAACACTTTTTGTGATTCTTCAACTGTGATTTCGGTACTAGTTACCAAAACAGGAAAAACAGTTAGATGTGGGCAAGGTTTCATAGTCTTATTTTTCCACTAGTTACAAAACCAAACGTAAAAAAATAACATCTACATGCAATAAATAATAAGAATTATTACAAACGTCAAGGTTAACCATCGGAATACATGGACATAAAAAAGAAAGGGAAAAGGCATGTAGAAGAAAAAAGGCACAGAAACAAACAAAAGAATGGGACTACAGCCTCAGGATAGTTTTCACACAAGAGACAAATCGCACAAAGATTAAGCTATAGTTTAAACTCCAACAGGAAGTTCTAGTAATAAAAGAAATTTATCATCCCTTTTAATGAAGCTGGAATATTTTACACAATGAAAGGTAGAGTCTAAACTCTAAAACATCATTTAAAAAACAGTTATTTTTCTCCAAACTGAAATGAGAGGCCAAAAGCACTTATGAACTTTTGATTCTATTCAAAACTAAAATCAAACATTTTTTAAGGCTATGGTATTTTCTGGAAAGACGGAAAAAAATAAAAATCTAGGAATAATTAAAAAAGAAAAGGAATGAAGGGACATTCCTTCGAAACAAAATAAATAGCACGTTAAAAGACGATTTGTTACCGACCAGAAACAAAGGGAAGGGTAAAAACATGATGCGGACAGGTGGGAAAATTTGAATTTGAAAGCTTTTATGACTTTTCAAAACAGACATGTGAATAATAGCCAATCTGAGAAAATCGAATAACAAATTTATCCAATCGCGAAAAAAAAAAAATGCACTTTTTACTTCTTCGACTTTGACTTGAGAGGTTTCTGCAATTTTTGTTCCTTTTGACTTTTTTTCAAATCTCGAATCGCTTTATTAAAGGATTTGATTTCTTTCGACCGTCCTCCATAAACGTCACGAATGGTGTCCGTACAAAAACTGCACACTCAAAAAATGGGCTTAAAACCTAGACCATAACAAATCTACATATAAGAGACTGCCAATTAAAAACTAGGAAAAAAAATGGACGTTTAAATTAAAAAATACCACGATTTTGACAATGACAATGCAAAGTTTGGACAACAAATGATCTGAAAAAGATGAAAAATGACTTCATGTGAATCTCCTGTTGGATTTACGAGGAAAAAAGTCCAACAAAATCCACACTAATTCAGGTGTGCGCGGTATACAATAGAGATAATTTTTCTATAGTCTAAGGAAAAAAAACGATTAATGCATAAAAGCAATGCTTTAACCACAATATATATATATATATATATATATATATATATATATATATACATAAGTGACTTACTTGCACGCCTCCTCGTCCATATATTCCTCTTCGATACCAAAAAGGTCCCAAAAAACGGACGGTTCTACCCGACAAAATCGAGGTCGATCTGAACAAAGGAAGAAGGACAGAAAAAACAAGAAAAAAAAAACGTTAAGGTCTAAAAGAAAGATAGTACTGAGGAAGCCCATGGCACAAGACATCAAAGAGATACGAGGAAAGATCTTTCCTTTGGAGACCTATTGTTAGAGCTCCTCCTTTGAGATTCAACAATTCAACAAAATGTGATGGTAAAAATTTACTTCTTGGTGCTTTAAAAAAAAAAAAAAACATTGACCGTGAAAATGTTTCGTATATAAGTTTCCATGGAATCCCCTGTTTCTTTTTACACCAAGAATTGCTACTAGAGTTACTAACCCCAATTCAATAAATATTTTGTCTTCAATCTTAATAACATTGATTGCAAAAGCGGCCATAAATCATTCAAACCAATCAAACCTAAATCAGGATATTAATTTCAAATTACAAACCATTTCTTTTCACCCTAATAGCTATACATATTGTTCTTCATGTACAAAGCTGACCGCTAAACATCAAAAACACGTAATATACTACTCGTGATATGTTTGATAATAAATTAAAAACAATTATGACGTATTGTTCAGCAATCATTTCGAAACGGGCCAATCACCACAATTAGTGTGGATGATAATGGCAAGTTTACAGCCTATTTAACATTGCTAATTGAATTCCCACTAATCTCATGGATTCAATGACTACGTTAGTTCATATTCTGTACTAACAAGATTTGCCCAAGTTCCCTAAAAACCATCAACAAGTCTTGGTTTATATTTAATATCGCAAACATGATGTCCTCAATACGCTTCACAAGTCCGTATTCACCAATAATACTCAGTAATAATCCTTTAAAAGTTGTAAATTCCCATTCAAATGTTTTATTTTTAAAAGTACAAATTTCACGTTCATCTTTGAATGTTTTCCATGCGTGAATCCACAATAATTACGGTGTCCAGTGAAGAAAGAACATAGACAGAATGTTATTCCACCCGAGAATGATTCAATCCACATTAAATTCGGTGTCCGGAGTTGTACCTTAGTATTTGGCACACGTTCTCAAGTTTTTGTTGAAATTAATAAACCATCCATTCAATCCACATTAAATTTGGTGTCTGGAGTTTTACCTTCGTATATGGAACAAGTTCTCAAGGTTTTGTTGTAGTTAATACACCATCCATCCGGTCCCACCATGGATTTGTAAAGCTGTGGAAATACCAAAACGACAACCAAACAATGTTGAGACAATCAACATCCACCTACTAAAAATGTTTTTAGAAAAAACATTTTGAAAACTTGCAAAAGAAATTGTTGCGATTCAAATCAGACAACATGTTTTGCACCGGATAAGTGTCTCGGAAGATCACGCGATGTGCTTACGAAAATCCTCACATAAAGAGAAACAAAAAAATCAAAACTCCGAAAAACATTCTCAAACCCGAGACTGAAAACTCAAAACTCAAAACCCAAAACCCAAATCCAACCCAGAGTCCAGAAAACCCATAAACCGGAAAACCAAACCTCTCCCCTCTCCCCCTCCCTCCCCCTCCCTCCCCCTCCTCTTCTCCCTCCCCTCCTCCCTCCCCTCTCTCCCATCCCCCTCTCCCTCAAAAAAAACAAAAAAAACAAAAAAAAAAAAAACAAAAAAAACAAAAAAAAAAAAAACGCCCCAAAAAAAAAACAAAAAAAAAAAAAACAGCACCTGTAATTCCTCGGGATCCTTTAAAATGTCTTCTATTGGAGGAGCTCCTGGCCCCTTGTCCAGCTGGCAGCACGCGCCGCACCCCTTCATGCACGCCCACCCCTTCCGCGGAACCTTCCCGGAAGCTTCCTCCGCCGAACCTCCGCCCGAACCTCCGACCGAGTCCCCGACCGAATCCCTGAACGAATTTCCGACCGAATTCGGACTGGCCGAATTCGCTCCCGATTGGCCGAATTCCTGAGGGGACGAATCCTGAGCGCACGTGGGAAATTCGCGGCGGGCCGCGGTACGGACTGTACGGACTGTAGGAAAGGTGGGGGCAGGAGGGGCGGTAGGGACGGAAGGAATTGTACGGACTGTACGGAATGTACGGAGGGAGGTTGGGTAGGAGTGGGAGAGGGAATTTGGGGGTGGGAAAAGGGAAAAGTTGGGGTTTTGGAGGCGAAAGGGAGCATAGAGGGCCATGGAGAGGGGGAGGAGGAGGGTGAGGGGGAGAGGAGGGAGAAGGGGAGGGAGAGGGGAAGGGGGAGAGGGAGAGGGAGAGGGAGAGGGAGGGGAAGGGGGAGAGAGGAGA
The DNA here is from genome assembly GCA_037447655.1 of Zygnema cylindricum. Classification (NCBI taxonomy): domain Eukaryota; kingdom Viridiplantae; phylum Streptophyta; class Zygnematophyceae; order Zygnematales; family Zygnemataceae; genus Zygnema; species Zygnema cylindricum. The sequence continues at coordinate 10,797 of JBBHKE010003177.1, forward strand.
GATGATAGAGAGGAGAGAGAGGAGAAAAAATTGAGGGCAGCACAAGAAATAGTGTGGTGGCCGTACGATAATGTACCTTGCGTGGACACATGTGTCCTTTGACCAATAGTGCGGTGTTTAAAAGTTCGAACTAAAATTTCAACTTTTTGAAAATTTGAAATTTTAAATGTTGAACGTTTGAAATTTTGAAAGCATTGAGCGGACCGTACGAGTTTATAATTAAAGTACGGAGTCGTTTGAAAAATATAGCACCGGTACGAAATGACGTACACCGTGAATCGCTATTAGAGTTAAATTGTTAATAATTTTTTCGTCCCTTAAAAAACATTTTTGTTCGTACACTCTTGTCCGATTTTCAATTTGAGACCGCCAATCGGAAGCTGAGAATTTTATCTTTCAATCTCAACGGTCAGATCCAAAATTGGACAAGTGTGTACGGAGAAAAGATGTTTTAAGTGGCAAAAAAAAAACATTAATACTAATAGGCTAATAGCGATTCACGGTGTACCTTACAGAAGTACGAACTTTTTAAAGTACGATTTTTCTGGTTTTTAAAATTTTTTGCGCTTAAGGAAAACTGGAAAAGTCAGTTCGAAAGAATTCAATACACAAATACGTACCGTACGACTCCGTACCGTATAATAATTTGTTCGGAACTTTCAATCGTAGGATAAAAAAATAAAAACATTAAACTAAACGTCACTATAAGTTTGAGCGTGACACCTGTCTCGCCTTGTTTGGCAGTTTCATCTGACAATACACCAGGAAGCTTCGGAACGCTTCTACAGTTTCTGACGTCATCAGCCATGGCTGCCAACAAGAGGAGCTGTACGGAACCGTTTGAAAGTGATATGAAGAGGCCACGTGGACAGTCATGTGAGGAAATTATAGATGCAGGCACTTCGCTGGATTTTTCGGGCAGGAATAAAAAAAAAATTGCTGGTGGTGATTGGAGTTGATGAAATTGTTTCAAATGAAGTTAGTTCAAATAAAGAAGAAGAGAAGGAAAATGAAGAAGAAATAGAAAATGAAAATGAAAATGAAAAAGGAAAAGAAAAAGAATTGTCCAGGGGATGTGATTTTGTGGAAATTAGGTCTCAAAACCAAGAAAAAGTTTCCGGTTTAATTGTTACAAAAGATTTTGAAAAGGAAGTAAAAGAGGAAAATAAGTTGTGTTATTCCAGTCTTGATGAGAATGAGAAACCAGAAAGTGAAAAGTTAGAAACAAAAACAATTCCTGAAGATTGCAAGGAAAAAGTAGAAGAAAAAAAAGAAGAAAAAGAGAAAATTATGGACGAAAAAGATGGTCAAACAAAGAAGGGAGAGGGAAAAAAGACTGAATCTTATGGGGAACATATGTTAAACGCAGTGGAAAGAAGTGGATTTTGTGAAAAAGAAGAAGAGAAAGAATCGAAAATAGAATTGAAACAAGAAGTGAGAAAAGTTACAGGTTTTGAGAAATGTACGGAAGAAGGAGAAAGAAAAGGAGAGCCAAAAAAAGTTGACGTTTCCGAAATTTGTCACAAACAAAAAGACAAAAACTTGTCGTCTCTAGTGAAAACTTTTAGGACAGCTGTTTTCCCGGGAGTGGCTGAAGACAAAGGCTCCAGACACACCATGGAGGACGCGTGGACAATTCTGACACATGATACATGGCAAAAGGAAAATGCCAAATTGAGGTACAGAAAATAGGGATGGGAGTTCACCGGAAAAAAAATAAATCTTAATCTAGTCCGAAAAACTTCAATTGCTCGAATTTTGGAAAATTGAAAAAGCTGAAAAGTAAGGAAATTTTGTTAAGTCTGAAAAGTTCGGAAAATTTGATGTACCTCTCGCTCTCTCTCCCTCTCCCTCTCCCTCTCCCTCTCTCCCCTCCTCCCTCCCCACCCTTCTCCCTCCTCCCTCCTCCCCTCCCCCTCTTCCCTCCTTCCTTCCTCTCCTGGTGTGGCAAAACAGGTTGAAATACTCCAAAAGAATCAATCCGATGACAACTTTTAGGGCTGATTATTTTGTCTTTACTTTTAGCATGAAATAAAATTCCTTTTTGCACTTTTAACCAAATCTCAGTGTACTTTTTCCTTGCGCATACTACATTATGTTAACACTTTATGAGAATTAACGACACTAATTTGTTAAGGCATTTTATTAGAATTAACTACACTAAATGATGTTAAGTGCTCATTAGCTTTGATCACACTGAATTATGTTAACACACTATCAAATTTGATTACACTACGTTATGTTAACACTTTATCACAATCAACTACACTTAATTATGTTAACAATTTATTAGATTTGATTGCACTACAATATGTAAACACTTTATTAGAATTGATTACACTAAATTATGTTAGCACTTTATTATAACTGATTTCACTAAATTGTGTGTTGCCACGTGTATAACATATTTGTTTCGAATTTCAATGATTATACGCTATCTATTCAAAAATTCACTCTATTTGTTAAATGTTCAATTCGATCATACCCTTTTTTATTTAAAGTTCGTAAATAAATCTGGTGGCGTTTCACAGTATATGTAAAGCATAGATTAGCAATTGAAGTGATTTTTAGGAAGAAATTGTCCTTTGTTTCTCGTTAAAGGGTAAGAGATGCTTTTCATTTAAGTAGTATATGGTTTCAGATATTCGTGCTATATCCTGTTAGATATATATGTATACATATTTAGTTTTGTTTGTTTTGTTTTGTTTCATTTGATCGACAGATTCAGATTTTAAGCTTTAATATTCTAAAAGCAGTAAAAATATATAATATATATATATATATATATATATATATATATATATTTTGTCTTTTTGACTTGTTACGGTAGCTGCGTTTTCATTATTATTTTTTCTCTGTTATTTCCTGCGTACCTTTTGTATTTTTCTTTTCACAAATCATCTGTGGGCGAAATTTTCTCCAGAAAGTAAAATGAATAAGCTTTTTTTTATTGTCCCAACCAGAAAAATCAAACTTTTTTCCTTTGGTCTCTTTGTTCCAAACAAAAAGAAAAAAAGTTGTTTATGAGTCCAACATGATCAGAACTAAATCGAATTTAGTTGTCATTGTCGCGTTTTCAGTTGTGATTAGTGTGTAATTTTTGAACCTAGAGGGTTGACTTTGTATTCAGTTGTGAAATCTTTTAGTTTACTAGTAAAGTTTCCGATTTACTTCAAATCAGTCAAGAAATTGTTAAGTTTAGTAGTAATGTTTCAAATTTACTCTAATTCAGTTGAGAAGCCTTTTAGTTATCAATAAAGTCCCAGATTTATTTCAAATCAGTTAACAAATCTTTTAATTTACTAATAAAGTCCCAGATTTACTTCAAACCAGTTAAGAAATATTTTAGTTTACTAATGAAGTCCCAGATTTTTTTCAAAGAAATCTTTAAGTTTACTGGTAAAGTCCCAGGTTTATTTCAAATCAGTTAAGAAATCTTTTAGTTTACTAATAAAGTTCCAGGATTACTTCAAATTTTTGTCAGATGCTTACATTTTGCGGTTTATGATGGACACGGAGGCCGAAAAGCTGCAGATTTTGCAAAGACCCATTTGCATACTGCCGTTTTGGACTCGGGATTTTCAAAAAATGAGGTATTTTGGGTTTGTTTAGAATGAAACTATTAATCTTATCCACATAGAAAGTGTATTTAGTTAAGATTTGTGTGTGACTGACACAAGAAGTCGAGGTTTTTTTTTCCAGCCCGTAGAATCTACTAAACAAAAATTTAGCTTTGGTAAGAGTTTGGGACCATAGGTGACCAAAACTTAGATGATATGTCACAAAAGGAGAAAAAGGGTGTTTCTGACATTTAAAGTTTTTTTTTGTTTTTTTTTTTTTTGTTTTGTGTGTGTCAGATGGAACTGAAAGTGGCCAAAAAGGCAATTGTTGAAGGTACGAGAATATTTCCTCTTTTTTGTCTTTTTTAGTGGCATTCTCATGATATAATTTTTTATTCTTTCTGAGCTTTTTATCTGGTTTTCCTTTTTGGCTTTATCTGTTCGAACAAAGTTATAAAACTATACCTGAGAACGTTTGATTGTATTCCTCTTTTTTATTTTTATCTTCTTTTCTTTTTGTTTTCCTGGCAGGTATTAAAAAAGTTGACGAAGAACTTTTGAAGGTCAGCGCTTCAGGTGCGTTTACATTTTGTGCAAAAATGGACTCTTTGAAAAAGAAAAAAATAATATGATTTATGTATTGTAGACTAATAGTATTCTCACAACTCATAATTTTTTAATTCCTCTATCCAGAATTCAACAATCAGTAAGGAATAATACAGTTTTAAAGGAATTGGTCAGCCAAACCGTAGTTCTAACCGTTATTTGTCTGGATCATTTTATGTCTGTTTTCCACAAATGAAATAGTTTTGGAACACACTACCACACCGTGAATCGCTATTAACGTTAATAACACTAATTTGGTCCTGTTTTTCTTGCCCTCTGAACACAAACTCCTGTTAATACACTATTTCTTTTCTTAGCCGTAATTGTTTTTGCGATTCACAATATCCATGTCATTTGTACCGGAAGTACAATTATTAACTAAAACAGTCCTCAAACTAATGTTTACTTAATGCTAATAGCGGTTTCCCGGTGTCGTTACCACACTTCTTGCCATAATCAATATATACCTTTTGTTTTTTACCGATTTCACTAAGAGAACATATAGTACGAGCTTTTTTTTGGCAGAAATTTCTAAAATAGTGTTTCTAACGCTAATTAAAGACGTAGTTTACAAGCAAATATATATATATATATATATATATATATATATATATATATATATATGTAATATAATATAATATACATATAATATGTATAATGTGTTTGCATATAGTCAATTGCTATTATTTTTAATAACACTAGTTCTGTCGTGTATTTTTTTGACCGGGAATCATTAAATAGTGTGTTTTAATATAAATAACTTTTTCACACCTGTAGCCAGTTTACTATACCATAGCGAGGAATAATTGTGTCCACACATGGCACTGATAATTTACTTAAATATATTTTGTTTTATGAAATCGTAAATATGTCATCTAAACACATTTCATTGTCACCTTCCTGTCTTTGTCACATACTTCCACAGGTTGATGATTAATAATATCAAATTATTGATAATATCGATTCTCGATTCAGTCATATCCATTACCGAGAATTCCATAATATCGGTTATCGAAAATTTGGTAACATTTATTTGCAATGTATTTGATAACATAAGATTATTGAGAGAATTCAATAATCTCGATAATTGATAAACCCATAATATTGACGTTGTTGGACATATTCCGGTTACGATTATACTCGATAAAATAACATTAGTACTAGTAAACCCAACGTTGTTGATTCAATTTAATATGCAATTGTCACTAGAGATAATGTAAAACGAAGTTACGAACTTGGTTTTTTTTTTATACAATTTGCGGCAAGCAAGTATATGATGCAATTAGCTTATCACACGATATCAGGTCATCATTATTTAGCAATTTAAATACCAAAATGGGTAATTAAAAATGAGTAATAAAAACGAGTAATGAAAACGAGTAAGTAAAAACGGGTACAAAGGGGGGCAGAGGGATGGGCGGATGGAGCCACAGCCGTCTGCGTTTGGATTCTCGGCCAAACGGTGAGTCATTTATATCTTTATTCTTTTCTATTTTTTATATTTTTTATATATTTATTCCTTTCTCTTTTTATTTTTAAAGAAACTCTTTCCTTTTTTACTTTTTTAGGGTTGCGCCCTCTCCCTTTTCCCCTTTCTTTTTCCTTTCCCTCTCTCCTTCTCTTTTTCCCAGAGAGCTATTTATAAGATACTTTTGTGACGCTGTTTCAAGCCAATTTTGTAACCCCTAATTTTTCGAAGAGAAAATATTTTTTAAAAAATACCCATAATAATTTTATAATTTACTTATTTTTTGATGAAAAAAGGTATTTGTGTCCAATCTCGGAGATGTCAAAGGCTCTCCCACTCTCCTCCCTACTCCTCTCTCACCCTCTCTCTACTTCTCCTACTTTCTCTCCCACTCTCTCCCTCTCCCTCCCTCTCCCTTTTTTTTTATTTAATTTTTATTTTTTTATTTATTTTTCGAGGGAAATAGGTATTTGTGGCGAATCTTGGAGATGCGAAAGCGGTGTTGGCTCGCTCTCCTCCCACCTTAGAGGGGGTAGAGGGAGAGAAGAAGGAGAAGGGAGAGGGACCCGTAAAGGGATTTGTGATAACGAGAGAACATAAGGCCATTTTCCCGGGAGAACGAGCCCGAATAGAAAAGGTAAAGAAGAGAGAGAGAGAGGAAGAGGGAGAGGGAGAGGGAGAGGGAGGGGGAGGGGGAAGGAG